>CM070543.1:28305851-28529573 GCA_036346415.1 Raddia guianensis | reverse complement strand
AACCTGTGGTGAAGTCCAAGAAGGAGAAGTTGATCGGGCGACCTGAAGAAACCTTTCGCCAACCCGAGGAAGCATCGCATTAAGCTCAACTCGAGAAATGCGGTTCGCTGCCCGGCTCGGGCAAGCCGCTAGGTTTCTCGCCTCCCGTGAGGAGGATTGAGGCTAACCCGACAAGATCGCGCGTCGAGAACATGAAGCCCTGACGCGACTTCGGCAGATGCAGGCTTGGGTCAGCCACTGACTGGGCCGCTTTATAGCTCGCCTAGGGATAAAAGTCTCCCACTACTCAAGCCTCAAGAAGACCAACTGCTTGAAAGTGGACCGAGAGGCGCAGGAGGCGCCTGAGGTCCCGGGTTAGTACCTCACCTCCCCGCCTGTGTGCGTCGCCTAGACCCGGCGAGCCGCCGATCCTTTATGCCGCTGGCGAACCCTGTGTGGTCGATGCATAGTTGGTGGCGAAAGGGAAGGAGTTCAGCCCCATCTACTACATCAAGAAAGTCCCCACGACGCCAAACGAGGTATTCACAACACCAGAAGATGCTCTACGCTGTGCTAACGGGCGTCCGAAGTCGCGCCACTACTTCAGGCGCGAAGTCACCGCGACCAAGTACCTTTGGCGAGATCCTTTCAACCGCGAGGCGACGGGTCGACGCTAAATGGGCCATGGAGCTAGCAGAATTCGACCTCAATTTGCTCCCCAATGTACCATCAAAGGGCAAGCTCGCGGAGTTCGTCACAACAGTGGATCATGAGGGCGAAGTTGAAGACGTCTGAAGATTTCGCCGGGACTCTCTTCTTCGACGATCTGCTCCGGCTTGAGGGGCCGGGCAGTGTCGCCCCGGTGTCTCCCATCGGGCGACATTGTCCCAAGACCGTGGTGCTGGAGTTCCGCTACCAACAACGCCGCATGAATATGAAGGATCGCCGCCGTCTCGTGGTGGCTTCAATTTAGGCATCCGCGGTTGGGGTAAAAGGCGACTTTCTCCCGTCATCAACCAGCGAGGAAGGATTTCACCTGCTCGATCCCACCATGGCGGCCTACCTAGCGGAGGTGCGCCGGTTGAGCGGCACTGAGAGCTTGGGCTTCACGCACATCCTCGCCGCGGATAACTACATGGCGGACGAAATCGCCCTGCATTGCCTCGCCAAGGGCACCTGCTCCGCCGGGATCTTCGAAGAAAGACTCACGCGGCCGCCTGTCTGCAGCCTCTAACTCGGCGCGGGACGACGCTCCTCGACGCAGCTACCACATCCGAGGAGACGCCATCAATCTCGCCACAGCCCCGGGTTGGAGGGAGGAGGCGGAAGAACCGCCGAGGCGTTGAGGCGGAAATGCCAGCCGCAGAGTACGCCGACGACAATGCTAATGTCGCCACACTCGTCCGGAAGGTCGCGGATGGATCCGACCCAGCCTACCTGCGGATGGAGTGAGCCTTCACGATGACGCTGCCGGCCGAGAAGATAGCGTAAGGCTAAGCGCCACGCCGTAGGTGAGGACCAGATCGCCAGGGGGCAAATGAGTTCCCATCAAGTGCGCTACTGGAAGTGGGGTGGAAATTCTCTCCGAGATCCATGGAGGCATGCGGAGCCATTCAGTGGAGCCGGCGTTGGTCGGAAAGCTTTCCGCCACGGTTTATTGGCCTACCGCCTCCGTGATGCCTTCGAAGCAGTGAGGAGATGCGGCGCGCTAATTACGCGCTAAGCAGATCCACCGACCGCCCAGCGCCGAAACCATCCCGCTTCTCCCGCCGTCATGCACCGAGGGTCGACATCCGGCCCGCTCGGGCGCACGGAGGTTACAAACATCTGCTCGCCGCCGGCAAGTTTACCAAGTGGGTTGAAGCCACGCCAAGATCGCGATCACGTCCGCTATTGCCATAAAATTCATGAACAGCATCTTCGGCCCGCTTGGCGCGCAAGCAGATCATCACCATAACGGCGCCGCTTAAGAGCGCCGATTTCAAGACCGCGCGAAGAGCTGGTACCAAGCTGTCACCGCCTCGTTGCACATCCAAGAGCAATGGGCAAGTGGAGCGAACAAGCGGAAGTACTCAAAGGGCTCAAGACAAGGGCTTTCGACCGCTCGAGAAGCGCAGCCAGCGCCGGCGGAAGAAGTCCCACCGTATTGTGGGCGCCGCGACAACTCCCAACAGCCACAAAGGCGAGACCCGTTCTTCTGGTGTGTGGCTCAAGCGGTGCTCCCATCGAGCTTCGCCTTTGGGTCCCCAAGGTGGCGGCGTTCAACGAAGATGACCTGGACCGCGCCAGGATGAAGTAAATCTCCGGAGGAGATCCGAGACAGGCGGCGATCCGGCCGCTGTATCGGCGAGCATCGCGCCGTTATCAAGCAAGACGGGTGTGTGAGAGAACACTGGCAGTAGGCGACCTTGTTCTGCGCAGAGTTCAAGCGCAGGCTGGGCGCAACAAACTGTCTCCCTTGTGGGAGCGCCCCTTCAAGGTGGTCTCGATCTCGCCTGTGCTCGGTCGGACTCGCATTCGAGGATGGTCGCTGAATTGACTTAACACTTGAACGCCGAGTACTGAGAATTTCTACCCGAGAGTAGCGGTTCAAGAGCTTTTTTGGCCTTCCTTTGGAGCCGAGCGGCGAGGTGTTCCTCCTTCCCCGCTCGCCTCGGGGGCTGCATTGTACAAAGCCATCTGCAATATAGAGATAAGTTCTGTCTCTCTGTGAGCATCTGTTCCTTTTTGCCTTAAGTCTGTTAGAAAACATTCTGTTGAAAGCTGGTAGCGAAAAAGTACTTAAGGCTGATGGCCCCTTAGTTCTAAGATCAAACGCCTATAACTTGCGCTGGGCGAGGCGAGGCGGACGGAAGGTGGGTTCTAGCCTAGTGTGTCGGCTCGGTCTGGGCAATGTGCCAACGGCGGCACCGGCGTCTAGACCACTTCCGGAAGCTGAGTGCTCGCCACGTAACGTTTAAGGTCGGTTTGCCGAGAGGCCATAAGGGTTGAAGTAACCTGATGCCTAAGAAAGGCCACTTTCAATGTAACGCTCGCCTAAAGCTTTTGGCGATTAGTTGCGTAGCCTTAAAAAGTCTGTTAGAAAAAACATTCTGTCGAAAGCTGGTAGCGAAAAAGTACTTAAGGCTGATGGCCCCTTAGTTGTAAAGACGAACGCTTATAACTTGCGCTGGGCGAGGCGAGGCGGACGGAAGGCGGGTTCTAGCCTGGTGTGTCGACTCGGTCTGGGCAATGCGCCAACGACGGCATCGGTGTCTAGACCACTTCCGGAAGCTAAGTGCTCGCCACACAATGTTTAAGATCGGTTCGCAAAGAGGCCATAAGGGTTGAAGTAACCAAAAGCCTAAGGAAACAGCGCTCACATGCGGCAGAACGTTCAGTCTAAAGCTTTTGGCGGTCAGGTGCCTTAGTTCCTCTTTTCGCAAGTAAAGATTTGCACAAAGTTTGATCGAGACTCACGACAAAAGAGTAAAAGTTTGCATTAACAGGATTTGTACAAGGCAAAAACAAATGTGGGATTTCGTCTACTCCTCGTCTTCATCGCCCTCTGCCGGCGCAGCGCCGCCCATCATAGAGACGCGGTCGGCGGCGAGCTCGACCCGAGACTGATCGACCCGGTCCACCGGGCGTGAAGGTTCCCCGATGGCGGCGCGCTTAGGTCGAACGCGGCGTTAAGGCGCGGCGATTGCCAGACGAACATGCTGCCGAGAGCACCGTGGCGACCGTCTTGACGCTTCATACCGCATCATCACCGCAGATCGCGCAAGGCGTCGGCAGCTTCGCCCACGGCGCCAAGATATCGCGCGCCGCTCCTCCAATGGGAGTACAAGGACGCCGGGCCGGTGCAGGCGTCCGGAAGCCGTGGAAGGCGGCGCGAAGATGTCGGCGAGCACCGGAGGCGCCGGAGTGCTCGCGCGGAGGTCTTCGACGTCCTTAGTGGCGAGCAGCGGCGCTTGCGCCGCCGCAGCCTCGCTGGTCGCCGCCTTCCCTGCGGCACTTCGCTGCTCAGCGCGACGCCCGCAATTCATCGACGGTTTGTTCGCCGAGGCGAGGCGCTTCGCGCCTGCCAGTGTGGGCGAGGGCGAGCGCCGCGAAACGCCAACGCCGGGCGGTAATGGCACCCACGGCGTTGGCGTTAAGCTGCGGCAACGCCGGAGGTTCCTCCAAAGATCGTCTCCGTAGCGATCTCCGCGGCGGAGGCCTCGCCTCCGTCGAAGGAGCCGCTGGCGAAATTTGGCGAGTTGTGCGGGGCGGAGCTTGAGGCCCCAGCGTCCCGCTCTATCCCACGAAGATAAATGCAGATGTGGTTCGTGTATGCGAAAACATGCAAGATGCTAACCCTAATGCAAATGTACGTAAGTGCGAGAAAGCCAACTGAGCGGGCGCGCCCGGTGCGGCGGAAGGGGCGTCAAACCGCTTGTTGCGGGGCGGTGGCGGCATGATCCGCAGTCACCGCTGTCTGCTGGCGCGGCGCTGAGGCGCGCGCGGCGGCGCTTGGCGGGCGGCGCGGCCGGGCGTCGGCAAATCAAGTGAAGCGAGGAGCGAAAAAAACTGCAGCGGCGCCAGCTTCGGAAGAGTCGCCAGCGCTCGCTCGGTGGCGAGCGGCGGGCGTCGCCAGCAGGCACCACCGAGGGGGCCGGAGGAGGCGGCGAAGCTCAGTTTTGGGGCGAAGCTCTCTTTGCTCGCCCTCCCTCCTCGTCGCCGCCATCTTCGGAGAGGATGAGGCGGCGCTTCCGAGAGCGCGGTCGAGTCGGCCGCCACGGCAGGAGCAGCAAAGCCGCCATGGAGCTTTGGCGGTCGCCGGGGTGGATCGCGGATCTGGTGGTCCCCGCCACTTGGACCGCAGGACCGAGACCTCCATGAAGCGGCGACGCAGCACTTGGTTGCGCCTCCGTGGATCCTGATCGCAAAGGGGCGGATGGTCGCCAGTAAGAGATGTCGCCCGGTGGCGCGGTCAGAGCCCCGCCAACCACCGCCGAGCACGCTTCTCCGGCACATTCCCTGGTCGGGCACAAAGAGAAGAAGCAGTCATAAGTCGACAAGGAGTCAAAAGAAAAGACATTCCAAAAAATAAGAAACCCGAAAGACTGAAGGAACACTTACCTCCGGGGACAATGCGGACACCATCGTCATCGCCATAGTACTGCCAGGCAGGGCGAACCCTCGCGATCTGGGCAGGCGGGCGCCAAGAAAAATCCTCCGCAACGGGTTCCGTGAGCCTGTTCTGGCGGAGCTCAGCGATCGCCCAAGATCACATCCAGCTCCGCCGAAGTCGCCGGGCGAGACCCCGGTGGCAAGGATTCCGCAGACCTCGGGAGGTCAAGGTCGTCGCAGACCGGAGTCCTCCACGTCATGACCTTGGCGGTGCCAGTCCTTCCAGTTGGACTTGACCGTGACCGGGAGGAAGGCGGCGGCGTCGCGGAGCGTAAAGTAGCAGCTTCCAATAGCCCCGCTCGGGCGCGTCCTCGCATGCAGCGTGAAGAGCCAGCGCCAGAGCGGAAGGCTTGGCATCGTCCCTACGAACATCTCGCATAGGTGGACGAAGATGGTCGGCGCCACGGCGTAATTGGGGGAAGGTGCGCCGCCTGGATCTCGTGAAGACGAAAGCACCCCCAAGAAGAACTCCGAGTATGGCGGGACGAGCCCCGCCAGCATCGCCCAAGTGAAGGTCACGATCTCCCCGTCGCGGGGGCTTGGCGCTATGGTACCGGCGTGGAACCGGACGGAGGTTGGCGGCACGAACCCCTGGAGCCGCGTCACCACATCCTCATCGACAGCGGAGGCAGGCAAAGCTGGTCCAGGCGATGGCGCGTCCCCGCGGCGACCCTTGCTGCGTTTGGGCGCCATGGAAAACGGTGGAAGAATTGGCGAAAAAGAAGACTCTGTGACAGCGGCGAAGAAGGTGAAGGGCAGTTTGAGGACTTAGCGTGCGGAAGAATTAGCCGCGGCGCCAAAGGAAGTATTTATAAGTAAGGAAGCGCGAAAAGCGACGGTTTGATTCCGTCTCCGCAAGCTGGGCGCCATCATTGCCCTGCTGCCGGGTTTTCAAAGCGCGCGCGGTTCTCAAGGAAGATCGTGCGCAGCGAAGATCAGCGACGGCCGCCGCAGGAGGCGGGCCCCACGATCCGCCTCCGCCGCACGAGAAGCGGAAGAGTGTCTGCGCGACGGTTCACAGATCATGGTGGACCCGGCTACTGTCGGTTATAAATATACGGGTGCGAAGAGTCCCAAGAAGACCAAGAGGCCCCACGCGTCAAAGGGCGACCAGTGCCCAGCAGCTGGGCGAGCCCCTCAGAGGCCAAGAGGGCCCCACGCGTCGGGCGACCGTGCCCAGTGGCGTGGGCGAGCCCCTCAGAGGCCAAGAGGGCGCCCACGCGTCGCGGGCGACTGACATTTCAGCCATGCATGCAGCCCCTAAGAAGATCAGCGGGCCCCACGCGTCGCGTGGCGACCGTGCCCAGCCACTGGGCGAGCCCTCGAAGATCGGCCGGGCCCCACGCGTCGGTGGGCGGCCGGCCCAGCCAGGCGTGGCGGCCCCTCAGAGGCTAAGAGGCCCCACGCGTCAGCGGCGACCAGCCCTGGCGTGGCGAGCCCTCTCAAGACCAGGCGAAGGTCCCACGCGTCGAGGGGGGCCCAGCGGCGGAGCGCTATGAAAGAGTCTTCGGCGAAGGCTCTCCCTGCCGCGAAGGCGACGAGTGCATTTAATGCCACATCACGCGGATAGACAACAAGAAATGATTACCGCTTCTGATGACCCCGGCTGTGTCCGAGCGGTTGCATCCGTTACCGCGGGATTGACCGGCAGAGAGAGGGTTTGCTCGAGATGGCCGTCCGCGTCAGGAGGAGCAGGCTGGGTCCCGCCCAGCCTCACCGGCAGTGTGCGGCGAAGTCGGGCCACTTGCGAGCACGCGAAGCGGCGCCGCTTCGGCGTGAAAGCAAAGAAAGACGTTGTCTCTCTGTCGTGTCTCGCGTGTCTTGTCGATTACCGAGAGTATCTGTCGCTTACCCCTCGCCTCTCTCGCCGCTCAAGGCTTGTATAAGAGGAGCGGAGAGGAGGGATGGGAGGTTACGCTTTTAAGCACCACAGCTCACAAGCACTCTGAACCACATTCCATTCAACCACAACAAGGAAAGAGCTAAGGCTCGCAGAGTAGGACTATTACCCACGGGGTCCCAACACAGGTAAATCATGATCGCTCCTTGTCGCGCCCCACGCTCAAATCGAACCGAGCACGGTTGATCGGCTAGCAGGATAGAAATCTGACTAGGGGTGTGATCCGCAGTGGTTGAGCGGAGAACACGCCGTCAGCTGCCCTTTGGTGAAGATGTCGGCGTACTGTGATGACGTCGGGACATGCAGAACGCGCACATGACCGAGAGCTAGCAACCCACTCTCGGACAAAGTGCAAGTCAATCTCGACATGCTTGGTGCGCTAGTGATACACTGGGTTGTTGAAGAGGTAAACCATGTTGACGTTGTTGCAGTAGACGATGGTGGCCCGGCGCAGGGGGCTCTGAAGCAACTAGATAAGCTACCGTAGCCAGCACGCCTCAGCCATGTCCACAAAGGGTTTAGCTATGTCGACGGCCACATGGAATGCCGTCCACAAAGATTCCACCAATGTCGGTGGCTACGAGCCATACCGCCGATAGATCTGTGCCATGTGGCATCCCTCGATTGGTCTGCGGGACCCAAAAGGCAGTGCGCCATCTATGCACCTATGTCGTCATGAGGTATTTTTGTGGATGACCATATATAGCCGTCGACATAGGCCTCCTCCAGGCGGCCAGCCCAGGATGTTGTTTTATCCTCGGTATTTACTTTGGCCGCTGACAAAAATGATATGTGTCGTTCAAGCTGTGTCAGCGAACTTTTGTCGTCGGCCGGCTGACGACAAAAGGCTGCGTCGTCGGGATTTGGGGCTGCGTTGTCGGCCGACCCTGTTCTCGTTTTCTGTAGTGAGATGCAGCGGTGCGGAGCCACGGAGGACGACTGGGTGAGGCAAAAAAACACTATGGTAAAAAATAGGAACCGAACCACCGGGACTTGTGAGCGGCGTCGACGCTAGAATTTTTTACTGTACTAGCATTAATTTAAATCGAAATTAAAAAAAAATTGCCCGTTTAAAAAAATTAAAAAAATAGCATCTGGCGCCCATCGATTGGGCGATCGATTATAAACGTTCAAAGAAAGCGCTATTTAAACAATACCGCGCCCGTCCGGGCGGTATTTAAATAGCGCCTGCTCAACTGGCGTTTATATAAAGCGCCCGTCGATGAGGCGCTTTATGTAAAGACGCAGCAGTTGTAGTGTTTTTACATCGGATTCGCGCTGCCATCAATTAGTGCCTGCCACCACAGTCATTTCATATGCGCCATCGCCATCGGATTCCTGACAATAATAATTCGTGCGGTGCCATCGGATTCTCGACCATAAAACTCTAATACGTTCATGCAACGAAATTGCTAATTAGGGAAGCTAATTAGGTTTTGTTGATAATTTAATTAACGGACGCCGGCTATAAAAGGGAAGCGGCGAGCAAATTATTCGACAAGCGAGTGGGAAGTTTAGGTTTAGTTATGATGCGCTAATATGTTAAATTGTTTTATCCATATAACGTATGATGACTTGTATCACGTTAATCAATTTATTTTAATATTTGAGCATCGGTTGTGAGAAACCATAAAATTTGACGGTGACAACCGAGAATGATAAGAGAAGGTAAAATGACACTTTATTTGTTCGACTTGATCGAATACAAATGCGCATCCGTTTAAGGCGCTTGATCCGGAAAATGACATGGACAAATGCACCACCGAGTCTTTGCATGAAAGGTTTTCTCTGAAGTCTGGATCTTCGATGTGCCCGTACTCTCTCCGAAATTTATTTCGCTTGTAGCGCACAAATTCGTTCGGACTGTCGGGGTAGTGACATCCACAAAGGCATTTATAATTGGTGCATGGGGGGTTCGCCTCAAATTGTGGATCAAGAACTAATCGCATTCGCTCCCACTCTGTCCGCTTGCACGGTCAATAGACCATTTACTCGATCTTTCAGAATCGCTGTATTCTTCCGTGCGATAGTCTATGTATGTAGATGCAGACCATGGGGTATGGATCATCCATCCATTTTGTAAAGCCACAATCACGCGCTCGCAAAAATCGAGTTTATTTCAATAACCTTTTATTAACCTAATATGGTTAATTTTGATGGTATACGCACCTCAAACATGGGACATCGGTAAAACCTACGGCCCGTAAAACCATCTCGCAACACGATCATAAATCACGCACGACCAGTGTCGATCCCGTGGAGGCACCGCGCCATCCTCTATAGAACTCGGATCTCTAAGCATCGTAGGATTTGTGTTGTAGTGAGCTCTCGTACGATCGGCAAATCTTCGGAGGGTTCGTGTGCTTCAACTCTGGGCCATATGAAAGCCACCATCTAGGTGGCACAAATGGACAGTAGTAGTATGCACGTTATCCATCTACTACACATAACAAGGACGATGAAACATATATAACACACATATAAGCGGGTTGAGCAGAATAAAATCAAAAATATTGTCACAATCAAACGGAATGAAATAAGAGACCACCTCAAAGCGATTGAAGATACGGTTCACGTGCAAGTGACGAGTGTTCAAAAACTAGATATGTGCTATGGGTGTTAGTGTGGTGCGAGATTCGTGGGCACCGGTGCTCCATTTAAAGGAAATTGACATCGGATTCGCATTAGCCGCAGCGGGCGAAGTCGCTTTTAAACACCGTGTATAAGCTCGTATACGAACACCGTGTGATCGACTTTTGTCTCTTTGTGCCGCTATGTCGCTTTGACACTTTGTATAAGCACCGTAGAATCTGTTGCTATTTGTGCCGCCACGCCGCTTCCGATTGCAAAGTCCACCGACGGAGAGAGATAGGACATGCGGAAGGACATGTTTGCACCGACGACGACGAGAAAGGGGTGGGATTAATGTGTGGCGAAAGGATGGTCAATTTCACGAGCAAGATATCGTGAATTATTGCTTAAAAAATACTTAACATTTATCTCTTCTCACCGTGACAGTGTGGTACCCTTTCCATCTATAAATATCGTGTCTCCATAAGCTTCGAACCGCAGAACCTCACATACACCATGGCAAGTTGGGGTCCTTCCACACGGCCGTTCATTCCTGATACATGGTGGGAGTCATTTGGTCCAGAAGAGCATGCTCGTCCGCCTGCATCTGGCATGCGTGTGTTGGACTACGACGGCGGAGAGATGGTCCACCCTCCCGAGAGATCGGGCTATGCTTCAATATGGCTATGGCCGAAATGCCAGTGTGGTAACCCTGCCGTTGTGCAGTGGTTGGACTACGTTCATGAAGGCTTCACTGGTCGTAGATTCTACCGGTGCCCAGACTACAACGTAAGTATCGTCCTTATTTTCCGTCATACATCTCGTGCGCAGACTAAGTATATCAATTGAACTCACAGATTCCGGATGTTACGTGGATGGACTATGTGGATGGATGAGCCTTACCCGGCGCTGCATATTTTTACATCGCAAGTCTCCACGCAAAGATAGATCGCTGAAGAGCGGGCTCCGTGCACTACTGACCATCGCACAACAAACAACTCAAGCGGCGTCCTCGGGCGTCGCCAACAAACCGACGGCAAGCGGAGCCGATCAAACCGCATGGTTCTCGATCAACACTACATCCCAACTCGCTTTTGTAGTGACACCTCATGCCTCTGTGGATGCCATTACCCCAAAGACACCGAACGCAGTTCTTCGCCAAGATCGGTCATGCAAGAACAATATACAGGGTATTTTCACACAATGTGGGAAGCGACTTCTCAATGTTCAGCCACGTGGTGTTCGTACCAATGCCACAACCCTTTTACACAGCCGTGGCCATGCACGTAAAATAGTAGGTATTTCAGAGTGACGACCTTATGCTACAATGGTTGTATCATTGATGTTCGTGCGACTTGTTATGTATTTAATTTATGAGTTTAATTGCGATATGTTTTGCGTACTTCCGAACACAAAAATCGAAGGCATTTTAGACGTTGTGCTGCACTGCGCTACCAGGTACGACGGACGCTACGTCATCTAGCGTTAAACATTGTGGTGTACAGTCGAGCGTTAAACATTGCGGTGTACAGTCGAGCGTGCATAAAATAACAGAAACAAATTAATAACAATAAGATATGGAAAGTGACATAGTAGCGGTACTAACAACAAACAAAAGGTATGTACTAACATACGTCCGACGGACGCCCCCTCTTAGGCTTCACGCCCATAATAACCATCACCGAGACTTGCGTGCACGTCCGAGCTGTAGAGAGAAAAAGTGAAGCGGTCCGGGGCCCGACGTCTCGCTGCGGTCGGGGCTGTGGCTCCGGCGTCGCATGCTCTGGCTGCGACTGCTGCGAGGTGACAGGGGGTGCCTCAGGCAACTGTGATGCCCCTCTCTCCTGCTGACTCATGTAGAAGTAGTCGAAGGAGTCCGCTGGGAGAGGACTGCTCTAACATCGGTGGATCGACGAGATGGTCATGCGCATCTCGGCGCCGCCTGGCTGTCCCAAGCCGAGGGCAACGCAGGATCTGCAATGTGTTTATTTGTAAGTATCATCACATATGCGACTATCGAAAATGAAAACAGGAGAACTAACCATCAAAAGTGGGCGCAGCAGGTGGCCTGAACGACCCGTAAAACGATGAGGCCGCCTGAGTGGACGAGCCTGGCACGTCGACAGAAGGACGGACTGGGCCGCGAAACCCACCCGACGAGAGGCGCGCGTGCATCGGGCCGGAAGACGCTGAAAACCTCCGGACGACGCGGCACGCCCCACGAGGCGGAAAGTCCCCTGCAAGCCTCCGGACGACCCGGGCACGTCCTAAGTGGGCCGAAAAGACCCCTGCAAGCCTCCGGACGTCCCTACGACACTCGGTCTTTGAGCACGGGACGCTGGTGGATCAAGACGCGACGATATTAAATTATTATAATTCATATGTGCGACGATATTTAATTATTATAATTCATATGTACTATATCGGAGAAGGGGTCTGGGGCAGCTGCGAGTACGGAAGCGAGGCCCTGGATCGCCGAACAGACGCCGACGACAAATTCGCGTGCACTTGTCGTAAATCCTCTGAAGGACTCAAAGACCTCGCTTGTCGTCATCCGGATACCGTTCGATCGCCCCATTGCATGGCGCGCTTCTAAGCCGGACGATCGTCTGAGTCAAGCTGTTCAACAATTATCAAAACACGACATCCGACACAATTGTAAGTGTTATGATGCGAGCAAAGTAGTAATTATCCGTCGAGATAGAAATGTTACCGCTGATATGCAGACTGTCGGTGGTGCTCGAGTGCGGTCGGAGACGCTAGGTGCGCACGATCTCCGTGGGGCGTGTATCCGACACGTCTTGGCGTAGAGCGGTACGCACCACCGTGAGTGTACGCGTCGAACGTCTTCCGTCGTACTCCGATCCTCGTCGACGATATCCTCCAAGGCATGTTCCCACTCTTCCACCCATCGGACCATCGCAGGGCCCAAAGAGCGCCAAGACTCGACCTCGTCTGGTGACCCTATAGCATTATGAAATGTTTAGACCATTACACTACGATAACAACAATTGTGAAGAAAGCACGAGTATTGAACATACTGATGAACCTGACGGGGAACGGTGTGCACGACTGGTAGGGGAAACTCCTGTTGTAGCCCGAACTGGCGCATCACCACATGCGGTGAGTACTCCTCGACAAAGATGTCGAAAATCTTGGCTTCCTCGTAAGCCAGTACTCGAGTCACGCCGTACAAAGCGACGACAGACCAAGAGGTGCACGAGCCTCGACGAGGTCGTCCCGGTAGGGCTGCCACTGGAAGTCGTGGTCCTGCAGCTGCTCCGAAGATCCGGACGTAGTCCAAGTAGTCCTCCAATGGGGTGTGACGTGAGCCCACGTCGGTGCAAAAGAGGTGAAATTGTTAAATTACGAATATCAATAAGATAGGAGGACAAATTGTTAAATCGAAAGTGTGGTTATTTCATTACCCGTCGGCGAAACCACGTAAAACCCATCGTAGGTCTATCCTCCTCGGTCTCGTGGTAGTACACAACCGCACACACCTGTGATCCATGAGAGGTCGACCGACGGCGATCCTCTCGCACGACCACAACCGGAGTAGCGATGGGCGACTGTGATCGGCGGGTTCGCCTCCTCCGTCTTGTACACGCAATCGCCTGACCCTCATCAGACGTAGGCCGCAAGCACCGCGGAGGCCCAACTGTGACGCTGGTACTGATCTCCCTGAGTCGGCTATCCCGAGGCGTCTGAAAGAAGAAACTTGTCCATCAGCATTGCGGACGTGTTGCAAAACAACACGTGCCAACAACCAAAGCGTACGCCGAGGTGTCCGGACACCGTAGCCTCGTCTGCCTCCGGGTGGATGGTTTCCTTTGTTAAAAAGTTTAACAAGGTATTATGCATGACGTCACCGTTAGAAAGAATATCATTTACAATTTGCCTCTTCAAGTAAACTGCAAGATCCACCTCTTCGCCGCCCATGCGTCTCCGAATTTGGAATGGGCACGTGTGCGGGAACCCGCCGCCGGTTGGATATTGGCATACCGGGCCATCACCAAGACGCCAAAGTGGCGACACGTCCCACACCACCACCGGGTCACCCGCACAGGAAGTCCTAGTATATAGGACACATCCTCGTAGGGGTGGGGCGACCTCACCACAGGCGGTGGAAGGTGTGGGTCTCGCCTCCACCGGTCGACGAGCCGCAAGCAAAGACTGTCGAAGCCGAACCGTGTCTGCTGAAGCCGACGCGGAAGAACTGTCGCTCCTCGAGGCGATCGCCTCCGACATCCCAAGACACCGGGAGTAAGCCGGCAAGGCGTAACCTACATATAAATAATAAATAAGATATCGTAAAATTTCATTAAGCAATATACAATTTTTCCTCACCAGAAAACCAAGTGATCGTCGATAGTCGAGGAGCTCGCCGGTACTTGCGGACGAAAGGCTGGGAGCGGAAGGCCCTCAACGGCACTCCTGCGCGACCGATGCCTTTGGTCCACAGAGGGATCCAAAAGACGATCGGCCTGCTGTCCGCCACCCTCGTCCGCCATGCTGAAGCACCTGCATGACATTAATTTAACGAATTAATAAAATCTTTTATAGCGACGTACGGATCAATGTAAAATGAAATTATGGATTACCACACTTTTAAATGCAGATAACACAAATTTTAATATGACAAACACTCCTCATTGTACATAGTAAATGTCTGCAACGAATATAGCATTATTACAATACATGTTGAGAAGCCCAAACTGAAATGTTATTTCGTTACAACATGACATACACGAATATAAATATTACAAATTTCACCGCATTACATTACATGTCCAGTCAGTGAAAAGGACGTCGACCATCGTGTGCTGAACCTGAAGGTCTAGCCTCGAAATCGTACATTCCACTACTGGGTTTGTTACAATTTTGATACGTGTGGCCGACCTCAATGCATCTGCTGCATATCTTCACGGGACGCCCTGCCACAGAGTGATCCATGTCATTTCGAATACGTCGATGCACTCGGCGTCCTAAGTTGCATTTCAGCTTGTTCCTATCCGGGACATGCCTACAGTTTGGCCCAACTGGGTCAGTGAATGACCCGTACATACCGTACCCGTATATCTCGGCATGCCAAGTGTGTAATATAGCTTCCTTCCTGTAATACAGAGAAACATAATTGTATGTTGATTGATTTGTCATTGACGCCGCTGCAAGTACATGAGAGCAAGGCTTGTGTAAAAGTTTCGGTTTACGACAGGAGCACTTGCATTGATCATCAGCAAGAATGCACTCCTGTCTGTTCCTCTGACGTTTACGCCCAAGGCGAGCCCTATCCATGCAGTGAACTTCATACCTCAACTCGTCCGTACCCATTGCGTGAGGTGAGTGTAGTGTGCCTTCTTAACCTTTTCAATGATGTACTTTGTGACAACCCCAGAAAAGAACAACCGATTATCAGACATGGCAATTGAGGCTGCTCGATACCTGTCCATGAAATACTTGCATGTTCGGTGCAGAATCCCCTCGACAATTGCTACAAGCGGCAGTGCCCTGGTCCCTCTCATGACCCGCTTGTATACCTCCGCCAAGTTTGTGGTCATGATCCCGTATTCTGACCTTCAATCATAGAGCAATGCCCACTTCTCTTCGGACGATCTTCAATCCATTCTGAAAAATTTGTAATTCTTACATTCCTCACGTTCCCACCTCCTGGTATGCTTCGTCGTCACTCATCCAAAGTCCGCCAAAGCCGATTGAACTTACGTTGTTGATTTTGCTTGCACAATCGTTTGAACAATTCATTAAGTGCTTATTCTTGAACTGCTAAAGAAATTGGCACCCATATGTCTCATGCACCACCGGATATGTATGTCCGCCATCGAAAGCACTTCGATAGTCGAGCCAAACTTAATTTCTTCGATCGCCGCCAACAATCCAAGATGTCTGTCATGAATTATACAAACATCTGATCTGCCAACAACAACCGCATGCTTCACCCTCTCTAAAAACCCGTACCAGCTCTCCGTATTCTCACCTTCGACAAAAGCAAATGCCACCGGCAGAATCCGTTGTTCCGTCACGGCGATTGCGATCGAGATCGCCCTTATACTTGCCGATTAGGAATGTTCCGTCAACACATAGAACTGGAGGACAATTTTGAAATCCCCTGATGCACTGCCCCAAGGCAAAGAAAACCCGCTGCAGAACGAACTTTCCAATATCATCGCCCTCTGCCTCCACCTCTTTGTAATCATAATATGTACCCAAATTTCTCTTAGCTATGGCCGCCAACAGGGATGACATATTCGCATAAGATGCTTCATATGTTCCAAATCTCATCTCTAATGCTTTTTGCTTTGCCCTCCAAGCAGTTGCATACGGAATAGTGTACTGAAATTGTTCCTCCATGGCTCGAATGATAGACCGAGGCTCGTAGTTAACGTTCTCTGCTATTTGAGCCTGCATTATATGTGCCACCATTGTTGATGTTAGATTTCTGTGTTTCTGTCTGACCTCAGTCACCGTACAATTATGCTCCCTCACTATTGAACATACCCAGTATTCCACCCACTTTCCTTTAAAGGCATGCACACGCCAAGGGCAACCGGGGACAACACACACCACATCGTACACACTTCGGCTAGACCTGACAACCCTGAATTCTCTCATAAGTGATAATGCCCAAATCTTCACGGCTGTCACCAATTCTTCCTTCGAGGGGTATGTCGCTCCTTGTGTCACCTCGCTCGGTGGTATTCCTGTGTCGTTTGAGTGTCTTCTCGGATAGATAGCTCGCAAAGTTTGATGAGTTCCACTCGACCGGCACGATATTTTGAAAGCCACCGGGACTCTCATCGTCTGACACATCTTCCTTAGGGACTTGCTCGTGCTCAGCATCCTCGGCCTCCATGGACGCAACTATAGCTTCAATATACTCCCCCTCATCTGCCGCACCTATGGGTTCCTGTGTTATTTGTTGCTCACTTGATCCATCCATTGTCTCCTCCAGCTCCTCCACCTCTTCCTGCACCACATGCTCAGTGTCGTCACCATCTTCCTGCACCTCTTCCTGCACTACATTACTTCCTTCGACAGGTTGATGCAAAGCTTCTTCATTTTGTTCCTGATTTGGCCTTGAACAAGAAGTGCTAGTGGTTGTCCTCGTTCAGTGGCGATCTCAACATAACGCCTCCATCCTCGGTTTGCCTTTATTGGTACCAACTCCCAATAAGGTCTTTCCGTAGTACGGCCCGACAACAAATACGATATCCGCACCATATTCTTGGGGGTTAATTTTAAAGTCCTTAAACAGCAATTTTCAAGCCCTGCTAACGTTCTCTCCGTGGGCCTAGATATCCCCAACATCACTGACCGGAACATAGATAGGTCTACCCCGTCTGGACCAAAATTGATATCCCCTTGCCCATAATGAACATTAAAATATTTTCTGTCTCCCATTGACCCTGTACGAAAACGAAATGAACTACTAATAAATTATTTTTGTTTTTGTACTGACAAAAACATCTTAAAGATTTATTGCTTTTAATCCTTTGTAATATGCTTTAAACCAACGTGCATTATGCTTCATATAAATCGAGTCTGCTACTACCCTAACGTCAGACCTACACATGTCCTCTAAATTTATAAGCCCTAACCGTAAACTGTATAAAAATAAACATACGCATTAAATCAACGTATAGCCCTCTCTTACAACCCTAGTTATAACCCTAAATATAGACTACAAATTACCGCATATATTATAAAACATTAAATCCTAAAACTCATTTACATATTCATACAAAAACATATCGGAATATTATTCTAATTTAAAACTCTAAATCAAATGTACATAAAAATTACGAAAAATATACCTAATTTTTATTAAAACCTAATCATTGAATCTAGGCTTTAAACGAAATATTTAATTTATCATGTCCATATTGCTAACCTACCTTGTTTTTAAACATTACAAAATAAAAATATAATGAGTTTTAAAATTACCTTTTTTTCCCTTCTCTTCTCCTCCTCACCCTCTTCTCTCTTCCTCCTCCTCTCCTCTTCTCCTCCTCTCCCTCTTCTCTCTTCCTCCTCCTCTCTCTCTTTTCTCTGCAAGGCGCTTCGTGGCAAATGAGTCTCAGTGCCGATCCGGCCACGCATGTGAGGGTTAAGCGAATTAGCGCCCGTCCAACGGGCGATCCATTTGCGCCGTATAAAACGCCCGTCCAACGGACGGTTTTTTTCGAACAGTGATAAAGCGCCCGTCCAACGGGCGATTATTGACTCCGACCGTTGCCGCCATTACACGCCCGTTGGTTCGGCTCTCTTGTACTGTAGGCCTTTAATAACGCCCATCTATCGGGCGATTATTATATAGCGCCCGTTGAACGGGCGCTAGGATGCTATTTTTTTAATTTTTTTAAACGGGCAATTTTTTTTAATTTCGATTTAAATTAATGCTAGTACAGTAAAAAATTCGTCGACGCTAATTGAGTTCCTTGTGCAGCTGCAGCCCATAGATGGATATGCAGCGAGTAGCCCGCATAGGCCCGAGACGAGACGCCCAGGACTCTAGAAGCTGTAGCGCTGCTGAACTTCAGGTCTAATGAGCAGGAGCTGCACGGAGGGTGGGGGTTTCGTAACAAGCCAACTAGGTATGGCATGGGCCATACCATGCCATAAAAGGGCCCTCCGCCCTGGAACGGATGACGTGCTGGGCTAAAATGGACTATGAGGAGTGATGTTTCTTTCTGGAGAGAGTGCCATGTTGCTCTTGCTTGTGCTCGGCTGATGGATTATGCTTTTGGTACTCCTTTATGGCTGATGTGATCTTGACCTGTGCCGGTTGTAATTCCTGGAATAGGGGGGCGTGGAGTGCCTGTTTTTCTTTACTCACTCTTATTTGTCGGGTGTTTTTGTATAAGTAGGTTGGAAACGGTTTGTTTCCCCGTTCAATTTGGTAATAGAAATAGAAATCGGAGCGAGGCAGCTTCTGCAGAATACACACACACTGACTTAACATTTATAATAGAGTAAAACAAGATGCTTTCCGTTCCGAACCATGCAAGAACCTGTGCAACAAGAAGGTGAGCTATGAATCCATCACCATAGAGAAAAGATGGATGCTTCTCCCATCAGCCGCTTTGGAATTTTGAAGGGACAAGCTATAGTTAGGATGATGAAGCCGACCACCAGATGCTAAACCCAAGCTCAATACCACTGCAGCTGCCAGCCCACTCATCGTCGATCTGTGCCGGCATAGCGCGTGATGCGCCGGCCGGTACTGCCTAATAACTCTACAATGCTACAATTAAGCTGAACCAACAAAGACATGCATGTTATCAAGAAAACATTAGCAGCTAGAGCCAGGGCCAAATGGCCGGAGCATCTTACGCTCGTCCTAACTGATCTCTATTATATACATACATTAATTGAACAGATAGAGGTCGATCGATCCACCACAAATTTCAGAAAATAACTTCATAGGAAATCCAACGTCCCGCAAGAGCGCATGCCTCTGTGCGTGCATGCATATGCGATCCATTCCGCTATAAAGTATCCGGTTAAAAAAACAAAAAAGGCACTGGTCTGACAATGGTCATTTGTCCGTGACTCCATCTCAATTTTTATGAAACGTGAACTTTATAATGATATATACGTGTAAATATATGTAAGATTATGCGGAGGTCCTTCCATATGTATGATGAGTATATATTTGGCTTTTGAAGGTTTTGATCTTTGTTGAATGTTTGTCTTGGCACTTACTGTTGTTAACTTGTTATTGTAATCTGGTTGTGTTGGTTGTCTTGCTCTTTTCTTGTTTTATTGATCCTTGTTACGTTAAGAGTTGTGGCTTGAGAGTCATTTTGACATGTGTCCTTAGCATGCTTTTGCATTCATTGCATATCTATTACTAACATCATAATCCATTCGTGACATCACAATTAGCAAGCACTAACACAACACGTGTCAGTTTAACAAATTACACCGGATCACGTCCATTCAAAACTATTATCTAGCCCAAGCTTAGCACAATGCTCTGGTTTCAATTCCACAGTAATTTCCACAAATGCACCATTAAAAATTTTTCAAAACATTTCAAATTCCATCTTGTCACAAATATTTATCATAAAACCAGGGTACCCTCCACATGGGTCTCAACATCCTTCCATATGTATGATGAGTATATGTGACTTTTGAAGGTTTTGCTCTTTGTTGAATGTTTGTCTTGGCGCTTACTGTTGTTATTGCAATCTGTTTGTGTTGGTTGTCTTGCTCTTTGCTTGTTTTATTGATCCCTTGTTGAGTTAAGAGTTGTGGCTTGAGAGTCATTTTGACATATGTCCTTAGCATGCTTTTGCATTCATTGCATATCTATCATAGTAATGGCCTTGTACATTTCAGCTTAGCGTAGCGTAGCGTTTCACTGTAGTAAAATTTAAGTCTACAAATAGAGGTTTAAATATTATAAAAAGTAATTTAAAATAGTATTAGTATTTTTAAGAGGACTACTATAAACCTGAGAAAATTATTACAAATCATTACACCAAATAGGCTATATAAAAAGATAGATTATGTTACAGCGAAACGATACGCTATGCTAACTTGAATTGTATATGGCCCATATGTTGAGATGGTGTGTTGTGCGCTGCTACATAACTATTTGTTTGTTGGTGTCGGTTGTAGGACTTTGATCCTAGACTATGTTAAAAGTAGGAGCCAAAGACGGGTGAGGCCCAAAGATGGTGGACTTTGAGACTAGGGTGCTGTTCTTTTCAACGTTGAGCAAAGTTTAGTTTTACGGTATCAAAAATCGAGAGTCCTCGAAAAAGGGTCTAAAGAGGCTGAAAAAAATTTAAAAAATAGTTTTAAGATTTTTTTATATGAACACTAAAAGTCTTGAAAAAATTGTTACAAATTATTACAACATATAGACTTTAAAAAAATAACAAATTTTGCTACAGTAAAACTCAACTCAACTTTACGGTGAAAAGAACAAAGCCTAGGATGTGGTGAGGCAAGGAGCCGAAGACGGGTGAAGCCAAGAAGTGTCAGACTTCAAGGCTAGACCGTGGTGAGGCATTTGTTGAAGACCAGTGGAGCCAAAAGGGCTAGGGCTTGTGCAGGTGATGGAGGTAAGTTGTTTTGGATGTGCTAATTTTTGTGAGACAGGTCAAGGTAGAACGTGGTTGGCAATGTGTCAGGACAACGTAAGCCGATAATCCGAGAGTATGTAACAAATGTAAGAGACAAAAATATAGTACTGAACGAAGAAGATAGAATTAAGGTTTAATACAGCTGAGATAGGACCAACAAAAAACATGACAAGACATGAGGCTAAATTGTGTGAGTTTATACGTGTGGAGCAGTAGTGGCTGGGCCCTGCATACAGGAGTAACAGGACTACATGTCCCCGTTGGCATCCCATCACTCGCTCACTCAACATTTGAGTCTCGCCCTTCCTCTGCTCCATGAGTGACAACATCATCCGGTGTGGCAGCATGCCATGTACATGTACTCATCCGGTGTGGCAGGCTGGCAGCGAGCAGCGAGCGATGGACGGGAGGAAGGGACCAGGGCCCATCGCATGCGCGGGCCGCGGGCCTGAAAAGCCGATCTGCGTCAGCGCAAGGCCCACCCAAGAAAATACCCTGACGTCACCCTGCCCTGCCATCGATGATCGATCGCCATGGCTGCTTGCTTGCTGTTGCTGTCCTCTCCTCGCTGGGCAGTGAACGAGCGAGTGGGCTGTGGGCACACGAGGTTCAGGTGCCGCCCAGCCCTATGCAGCTATGCTGCAACTGCAACTGCAAGCTGCATGCATGCATGCATGCAAGTGGCTCGAATTATTTCCGCGCGCCTTTTGCCATCCATCATATCATACCACTCTTCTCCTCCTCCACGTCGCCTGCTCGCCACAGCACTCCCATCCATCCATCCATCCATCCATCAACGGTCACGCATCCACGCCGCTGTTGTCTCAGTTTCTGAATCCGGATGAGACGTTGATGCATGCGAATGCGATGGCGATGGCGCCGCATAATCCATCATCTGCATCGAATCATCGATGCATGGCTGACGAGACCCATATATATATATATCCATGGATCGATCGGATCGCCAGTGCATGGATCTGCGCCGAGATCGGCGAGCGAAGGCTGCTAAGCACGCGTGCACGGAGGATGGCGACGAGACGGTATTATTAGTTCCCTCTCCGCCGTGATGGCGAGCGAGGGCTGCATTGGTGGTGGAGAGCAGGAGAGGTCCATCTCCATGTCCACGCCACCGAGCGATCGAGCGTCGTCTAGGCCGGGGACCTCGCCTGCACCGCGCGCATGGACACGGAGGTAGAGGGGACCGGCCCTTCCCCTGCTCTGCGCCGCGTGACAATCGTCGTGGCGCTGGCTATATATCAAATTTTGGATTGTCCCTCTCTAATGTTGCAATCCCCGTGGTACGCCGTAAAATAAAATTGTGACATTTCTGTATTGAACACATTGACCTTTATTACATTTTTAAAAAAATACAATTCAACTTCTATATTTTATTTTACCGCTACATCCTAAACCTAAGACATCTGTTTTATTGCGATAATAATATTGCAAGCTACGTCCTAAAATTATTAAACCTGATCCTAAATTACAATTTATCGTGACTATCCTAATAGGCATTTTTACCGACATAAAAAAAGGAAAAAACTCACCTAAATCTCAAACGAACAGAAACTCCTTGGCTCCCTACCTCCCTCGCTCTTCCCCCCTCTCCACTCCCCTCTCTCTTTTGGTCTTAGTGGAACAGGGTAAATGCCCTGTGCCGCCCAATGGGGGGCGACAAAACCGCATGTCACTGGTTGGGGGTGATAACCCCCATCCCCCCAATACCAGCAAGAGGAAATTTCCACATATAGCTCCGGAAGCATGATGTTTTTGAAATAATTTTTTTAAAAAAAAATAGTAAAAAAAAAAACTATAGCATCTCCCTCTTGCCCCCCTTAACCAGCCCAAGGGTTTTGTAAGGGGGGTCACTCTCTCCCCAATCATTTTCATGACAATAATGCACCCAATCATTCACCTCCATTTATTCACATCCACGTTAGCGGCTTCTTCATCTACCTCAATCTCTCTCTTCTTAAATCATCTCCCAAGCCTTCTCTTATCAGAGGCCAAGGGTGCCTCCAAATGTGTTGTTCGAGAGGCCCTTGATGATAATGTCCTATCTATTTATTACTCTAAAATTCCTTTATAATATGCACCGCTCTTCAAAAATTCGTTCCCTCCAGCAACTCCTCTATCCAACGCTAATGATATATACAGTGTTTTCGACAGTCACCTAGAGTTTGCTCTAACAATGGCAACGAGCAAGCATAGATTTTTGCAGAAGTGGAGGCTTGTATCTGGTTTTTGCTAAATTGGGTGCTAATCACCCATGTGGATGCATGGCTTGTATCCTTAGCGCCACTGTGGATGGCATGTAACAAATAACCCGCTAGTTGGGCTATCGCTCATGCAACGGACGATAGGCCCCCCTCCCTTGCGTAGCTAGCCGTGCGTGCTGCTGGTTGCTCAGCTTCACAGGGCGGAGGAGCTGCACGCCGCTCAGGCCTGTTGCGCCGATGATTGACGGGCGCCACAAGACGCGCACTGTGCGTGCGAACGACCTACTACTGCTGTGCTGCTGCATGTTCCATCTCGATCTCTTTCCCTGCAACCTGCTGCTGCCTGCTCGCTGTTGCTGGTCGTGGTCGATCGCCCTTGCAGCTGCTGCCTGCACGCTGCTGGTCGCGGTTCGTGGAGGACGTGCGTAACTGCGTACCCTGCGGGGACGGACGAGCGGTGGAGCGCCGGGCGCCGGGCGGAGCGCTGACCCTTCTTCGTACCGCTACAGTCTACATAAGCGCCGATGCATGGGCCGCGCGCTTCTTCGATCGGCATGCTCCCGAATCCCGATCGCTCTCAACTGTTCCGCTGCTCCTTCCACCCCGGTGTGCGCACTGTTTCTATGCATTGTGTCATTTCGAAGGCAAGGTAGGAGTATTATTTTCAGCGCTGTTGCTTCTGTACGGGGGCGCCTGCGTTCTGTCGCTGCTCTCCGCTGCTCGCATGGCCGTGCGCTCGCGTGGACGCAGACGCATGCGCTCGCCGCCGCTCTCCGCCGTTGACGCCGCTGCTCACCGCCTCCGCCGCTGCCGCCGCCGCCGCTGCTGCGCCGCCTGCGCCACTGCCCGCCGACGGCCGTCGATCTACTCTTCTCTACCTTTCTAATTTGCTCGATTGGTAGCTTACGAGTATTTTTTTTATATTGTTTTTTCAGTACTTCTGTACAGTGAAATTTCTATACAATCGTACCGAAAAAAGGATCGCCTGCACGAAATGCAAAACGCAGGCGCCTACGTTCTAGTCGGTCTATTTTCAGACACCGCGAACATATTCCTGTCCTCACACGATCGATGCATGTACACGATCTTGTATATACAGCACGAGGGATTACAAGCGAGGCAGCTAGACTGCTGCATTACAGAGATAATCATCCTACGTACGTCCTGCATGCCTACTTTCAGTTCGCCAACCACAGTTGAAGGTCATATCTGTTGCTTATACGATTTGGTAAAAGCTCAGCTCATTTGTAAATGAGCACGAGCCGAGCCTCATTTCCAGCTCGTGGCTATTAGCGAGCCTAGCCTCATTTCTAGCTCGTGGCCATTAGCGAGCCGAGCCAAGCCTGCTCGGGCTCGGCTCGTTTTGGCTCGTTTGCATGCTAATACTATTTATTCCATCTTTTAACCATTAGAAAATGATATATCCTATTGCCAAAGGAGCTCATAAAATAGCCCAAAATCAACATATGTATGCACAAGTCATTTTGATACTCATATGTATAATGCTAACTTATATTTTGCAATGATTAATGCCTTAAAAGATCAGGAGACCAATGTTTTCCCTGTCTTGAGATCGCTCATGAGTAGCTCGCGATCAGCCACTACCGAGCCGAGCCAAGCTTGCCTTCCAGCTCAGACCTCTTGCGCAGCTCGGCTCGGTAACTAACAAGCCGAGCCGAGCAAGAGGCTGGCTCGCTCGGCTCGGCTCGTTTCCATCCCTAATGTAACTAGCAAGTCTCGCTAAAGATAATATGGATAAATATGATATTCTTTTTTCTTGAGGGATTAATACTTTATTTTTTAGTTTGTCTGAAGAGACCATGTGGGTCACGTTTTATGTGTGATAAGTATTTGAAATGGGTTTTGATTAGTGTGAATTTGTAAAAACTTTAAAATGTTCACGATTTTTTATGAATTTTTTATTTGCTCAAATTAAAAATGTCATAACATGAAAAAGATGCACAACGAATTCTACAGTTTTGATGTGCAACACTTAAATTTTCGAGTACAAGAAAACCATAAAAACTATGAAATACTGTCACTGTCTAGGAGATGGCCAGAGTATCCAGGGTTTAACACCAGAAACTTTAGTATAGGTCGGAGTGTCCAAAAATTCCAGATTCTAAACTCTCTGTTCGTCAGCAATGTAAGGTACTACATACTCCGATGTTGGGTTTGGACTATCTGATCCTAGAACCTCCATGATATCTGCTTTTACAAGATTTTGGGTCCTCTATTTCGTAGTTATGTTGCACTTCGGACTATCCAAGGTTTGGACCGGATAGTCCAGTATGTTTTTTTAATCAAATGTTTAAATTTTGTTTGAGTAGCACGTAGACTAATTTGCAGATAGTTTTTGGACTAATGTGGATCGAGAGATACTTGGATTCGATATTTGTGTACCTGTCTATCGGTGTGCAGGTGACTTGGAGTGGATCAACGCCGGTGAAGGACCGAGGACATGCATGGATCCATGGTCCAGGTAGTCCAGGGTCGCAGGGGTTGATAAGAACCGGTCTAGGCACATGGATAAGGATGGTTAGCCTTCAAGGTTTCCATGGTGTGCGAAAAAAAGTGGTCCAAGAGGAGCTAGACGTGTGATGGGCTCGATGGCCGAGGAAGGCGGTTTTGCAAAACTGTTGACGATACAAAAAAGTCCTAAAGTGGTATGTGGTTTTGAACAAGCTTAGCCGCTAAGTACGTTCAACCATGCTATTGGATCATGTGGAAGGCACCGCTTCAAGAACTGATCGGTGCATGAAATGTGACACCAAAAAATCTCACGGGTCCCTCTTTCATTTGGTGTGGTTCTCCCTAATGACCCAATTACTCCTGATCCTGTATTATTTGAGCACTGTAATCAATATAGTTACCCTTTCGTTGCTTGACGCGGGGGCCGTCCGACGTCCGTTGCTGGTTGTTGGATGGAGATCCAACGAGCAGCGTTAGATTTGGGTGTACTTTTTTTTTTGTGTTTCGTGGTGTAAAAAAATTCAATAAATTCAAAAAAATAAAAAAAACTCTAATCAATGTCAGGTCCACAAGTATTTTATTCGGATCGATATAAGCAATATAAATGCTATATATAAATGTTTAAAAGGATAACCTAGATGTATAAATGTTCTATATCAATCCGAAAAATATATGTGGTAATGGACATTGATTAGAGAATATTTCTGATTTTTACTGAATTTATTGAACTTTTATACGACGAAACCAAAAAAAGGTTTTACACTCAGATCTAACGCTGCATCCAACGGTCAGCGATGGGCATCGGACGCCCCCCACATCCTTGGTCGCCGCCCTCGCTCACCCCTTGGCTGCATTGAGCTGATCCTGAAACTTTTTATTTTTCAGGCTCTCTCTCCCCCTCTCGTGATAATCGGGAGCGCTTGCTTCCACTTTGTCTCCCCTCGCTATACCGCACCATCCCAAGGCAGTAAACAAGACAGCAGGCTGCAGGCTGCAAGGGTAGAAAGGCGTCTGAAAACACACCAGTTTCTTTTCCTCCTGCTGCTGCTCCTGGCCTTCTCCATCACGTCAGTCCCAGGCTCTTTTTTCAGTGTCCCTGTGCGCACTCCCACGCCACGCACCAAAGAGATCTGCTCAAAAGATCGCAAAATTTAGCTGCCGCTTGCTGGCGCAGGCGGCCTTGCGTGAACAAGTGGAGGATAGACCGATAGATGATGCACGCGCATAGTCCCTCCCACAGCAATCGAGTGTCCAGTTCCAGCTCCAGTTCAGTTCAGTTAACCTGCGGTGAGATCTTGCGCGGTGAGTTTCAGCGCATATTCCAGATCATGGCACTCGACTAGGGACGCAAGTGGATTGTTTTGCGGGTACCTGCGAGACTGATTGCTTCACTAAAATATAATAAACATTGTGAGGCTGAGTGTATTTTAATGAAGTAAGCGGTCTCGTGGGTACCCGTGAAGCAACCCGCTTGTATCCCTACACTCGATGCGATTTGACCAAGGAGGCCACGGATGTTTTGTTCCCAGCGGTCTGCGATCGCATGACTGAACGACTGAATGCTGAGCTCAATAAAATGTGTGGACCGGACGGAGAGCTAAATGATATGTCTAAGAGGGCCTATTTATTGATTTGTTGGTATGCTTATTTGCTGACAGCTGAATTTCGAGAGCGTACCAAAGTGGCTTGAAGAGTCTAGTCTAACACGCACTTCATTTTACTTGCTTTTTAGAACTTTGCAAGGTATTTCAACACAAATAGTACGGAATCGAAAATACCGAAATATTTGCATTTTCGAAACCAAAGCTGGCAAAGCATAAGAGCATCGCTAGGAGGATCTCCATATTTTGTTCTCTATACCCCTTCTCTAAATCACTATTTGTTCCATATATTTTCATCTTCTACAGCAGAGTCTCTATAATCAAAATAATATGACGGAGGCATTGGCGCGGGCTAGCCACTGATGAGCCTTGTTCTCGTCAGTGTACAGAGGAGAGATAGAAAAGGTATGAGGACGAAGATGGCACAAATTACATGTTTATGTATAAGTGGTGGTATGATCCCATGAGATAACAACAAATAGAGAAAATTACGCTTTGACCCCCGAACTTGTGATGCAGTCTTAGTTAGCATCCTAAACTTATATTTACTTTTTGGACCTTCAAACTTGTGTTTGTTTGCACTCCAGCCCCAAAAATCATTAGGGCCTCTGGTTTAAATGATGATGTGGCCGTCAATGTGTTTGATAAATGCTAACATGTGATCCACATAGCTATTAAATGTTGACGTGGCTAATCATCTATGCAACCAATGCTGAGGTGGTTGCCACGTTAGCTTCTTTCTCCTCACATCTTCCACCCATGTCATCTTCTCCTCGCTCATTTGTCCTCCTCCTTCTCTGGTCTCATCCCACTAGCCAATGCCAAGGAGTGCTTCAGCCTTCATCGCTAGGGAGAGAAGGAGCTCAGGCTGTCGTCACCGCTGTTTGAGGAGAGAGGACTTTGGGGCATCATCACGGAGGACGGGGAGGATGAGCAACTCCGGCCCAACCACCATGGAAGAGGGCTTAGGCCACCTCCATGGAGGAGAAGCTTGGCCCACTACTGTTGTTACTCATCTTCCATCGAAGCTTAGGGTTGTGAGCCTCCAAAACGCCGCCCATCTTTGGTTCGAGGCACCACTACTATGTTGTGGCCAGATCTGGCGAAGGTGGCGACGGCCTAGTAGGAGGCAGCGACAACTCAGAGGTGGAGGAGGTAGCGGAAGCTCGGAGGTAGAGAGAATCATGGCTTGAAGGTGGAGGAGGCAGCCCACATCGGCGCCGACCACACATCGTCGTCGTCCTTGGGGATGGAGGCGGCGGCTTAGAGGAGGAGGCGATGTTCCAAGTTGGTGTTGACCATGTCATAGCACCGACCTATATATCTAAACCCCGATGAACCACCCTCGACCACAACATCCTCGTCCTCACGTCACCCCCCCACCGCTCGGTCTGATCTTGTCCTTCCCTCCATGGCGGCACAAGCACCTCCTCTACATTGCAGCGGCGGAGCAGAGCCTCCTTGATGTCGGAGTTGAGAGAGTGCGTGGGAGGGAGAGGACGGAGAAGAAGTGGTGGTTCGGCCTCGGCTAGTCACATCGGTGGCAAAAAAAAAAATGAAATACAAATTTAGAGGGTTAAGTGAGACTTTGCTGCAAAGTCAAAGTATAATTTTCTTAAAAAATACAAGCGAGTACTAGAATGTACCATATTTTGACAACCATTATTAGATCTACTTTATTAACAGCTAAGATTTGTGGTACCTGAACGTACCCATAATGGTAAAACTCCTCTTACCTCAAAGAGGGCCGCAGTTTCCATCCAAACCAAGCAAGCCCTGCATTATTAGTTTGAAGATCTTTAGCACTATAGCATGGTACATGTGCTACTATTTGCCATGGGACCATAGAAAATTACACCACATAAACACACTCGAGAGTTGGTGCCGAGATCTTAAACAAACACCCCATCCTAAAGACGCAGCGCTACTACATATGCCCCCCACGTCCGCCCCCCTGCATGAACCTGGCAGAACCATACGTGGCCGCATGGAAAGGAGCAGAGCCACAGGAATAAACATATGGGATAGTGAGGGGCATTACCACGTGTCCCCTTATCTCGAGCCCTCCCATATTCAATTCCCATGAGATACCAGCTCGCTCATGTGCATGGAGAAGCCAAGCCTGCCTGCCTCCCTGCGCTGCAATTATCAAAGGATTGGGCAGGTGAGCTGCATGATTGAGCCGTGGAAAAAGAAGCTGCTGAAAATGCAGTGCCATGCAATGGCATATTGGCAATTTGGCATTGGCATAGCTCACACACACTCACGGCCAGTGCTGCATGCATAGTAGTAGTATATATCTTGATGCAGCTGCAAATGCAGCCAGACTGATGGGTTGGGTTCCAATGTTGTGGTCACGATCTGCTGTGCAGCTTCACTCTCCCAGCAGATATGCAGGGCTAAAATATGAATTTTTTTTTCTAGCTAGAGTGTTGCATCTTGATTGATTCTTGGTCAAAGTAATCGACTTGCCATTTGTCAATGGTGAAGGTGTATGTACAAACAGTACTAGTATAGGCAGATACCCAAGGGTTGACATCTATATATGGAGCTCTTCTCCTGGTCAGAGTTCGTGATCGTGGTTCGTGGATGCTTACCGTTTCGGAATAATCAATGGGGAATTGTGAGATGAAATAAAATTCTACAACTACCTAGATACATGCATCACTACATAGGACCCACCATTTTGCATCGATGTGTTACAATTAATCGAGTAAGCTTTCATGGCTTTCCTTGACAAGATTCGATAACAAAACGACCAAACTCCAAGCTAATCATGAATCTTTTCATGGTCCAAGAGATGCTAAGCATAGCCTTATAGTTTAATCAAGGCACATGTATGCAGTAAACTAATTACACACACTCATTCGCGGTGCATGTAGCTAATCATGCTCGCTTATAATTTGCATCTCTCTGTGTGCATGCACTGGGGCAAAAACAGCATCAGGATAATAAGCCAGCAAACCATCTCATTCATTAAGCTCGTTGGGAATGGTAGAAGGGGGATCTCTGATCGGGTCCAATCTTGATCCCATTTTCCATCTCAATAGTCTAAATATTTTGGTTGCCGTTTGGGAACTTGGAGCCCCCGCAAGAACAGCAAGGCAGAAGACGGACAGACACATAATGCTGTTACACGATGGTGGAATGCTTTGGTTATAAGATTAGAGTTTTTATGTGGACAATGAAAATTTGGGTCTTACTTAAGAGACGGTTTATAATTAACCGTGAGATTGAATCATCAGATCCTTGTGGTAATTGCCCAAAAAAAAAGTCAAGGCCATGTGAAATCATAACCACACCATCTAACTTAATTTTTAAACTTTGAGAGCCTTTTAAAATAAAATTAAGAGTCGAGTGTACTTTGTTTGATTTGTGTTTTAGAGCTCTTAGAAAAGTATTTGATATAAAAAAAGATGAATTAAAAAAATAAATCATTTCCAGATAAGTAAAAATAAGTAAATAGACAAATAAGTTAAATAAGCTGACGAGATTCATGTCATGTCAACGTCACGTGATAACCACAGTTCCATGGCATTAATCAGCCATAATCTGTGACTTAATGACAGGGATCAAGAGGCAAGTGATGAGTTGAAACGGAGAATTTGTTTCCGGGATCCGTTAAATCACCGGTATGATTGGGATTCTGGGACAGCGCCGGCGTGCCACAGCAAACGACCCCTCTTGGCCCCTCAGGTTTCTCCAAAGGCTGACACGGTGAGCAATACTTAATCACACGCATAGGCATGCGATTATCACTAAGCTGAGCACACAATGCATCTAACCATTGTTCTACAGTAGGAGCACCACTTGCTCCAGACCCATGTGATGGAATGCCTGTCTCCAACGAGGCAAGCAGAGCGACACTGCTGATTTTATCCCGAATACTTAACTGAATCTGATATACAGAATTTGGGCGTTGAAAACTGCAAGTAGCAGATCAAGATTATGCTTCTGCACTCCAGTTCCCCAGCAGCAGGAGGTGCCTCCCAGATGCCTAATTGCATCATGCCAATGAAAGAACCACTAATTAATCATTGAGCACAAGCAGAAGCACAAGGAGCAATTAAGCAGAGTAAATGGCCAGTGGCTCGCTTAGCTCCCACGCAAGAGCGCGAGCGAGCCCTGAGCAGGGGCAGGTTGTCCTAGGCCGAAGGTTTTCAATGGAGGTAATCATCTTTGCAGTTGCAGCCGATCGATCCAGATCGATTCGATAATTGGATTCAATTCGTTGCGCAAGAATCCAACCGAGACCAGCTCCATCGCCATGCCATGCCGCTTGCAAGTCTTGTCCTTGCTGTTGTTGCTAGTAGGAGGTGGTCAGCCATGAATGAATTCAATGAGACAGGCTTGGCAGAGCCCTTGATTGTGTTGAATCTGAGATCAAGAAATGGCTGGTGCCGCGGTACTACTGCTACACGATGGCGCATGATAGTTAGAGCTCACAGCCCATACACCACCTCAAATGTCGCATCTTGCAAGAACACCACCACCCCGTGGTGCTGCTGCCTAACAGCTATCTCAAGTGGACCACAGGAATAAAATGTTACTCCCAATCTATGAATAAATCTTTCCCCAATTTATCAATAATTCCACACCTCTCCTGGTTTGGATAATTAAATACAAAAAATGTAAACGTGATGACAGGTTCCGTTTGGAATGCAAGAATTTTTTCGTAGTGATCACATAGATCGACTGGTTTTCTAGATGCGCTCTATGATCCATAAAATGCCAAAAGATTTTATGAATATTTAGGGTGGGCACATCTAACACTATACCCGTGCAAAAAACAAAGTCCTTGTATAGATATGAAAAGTGCAATCTTTCTCGTAATTTGGACGGAAAAGCCAGAGCTAGCCCGGAATTTTTTTTCCACAAGGCAAATGGCATGCCCTGCAATGCAAGCACCAGGAACCTGGACCTGTGCAGGTTGAATTGGGGGAGTCTGAGAGCAGTGGCCAATCCATGGTCCAACCACCCCTTGCACATGGAGAGCAATGGTAGGGCCTGACCTCCTGGATGGCTGTGATTAGGCCACAATGACCAGGCCCCAACTTTGAAGCACCACCACCACCTGATCATTCCCCATCAGCCACACTCAAAACTATATATATTCTATAACCCCCTGGCAACTTTGAAGCCCTTCACTTTGATTCTTCCTGTCTACCTAGGTTAAAATACTCTCTCCCCTCCTCTCTCTCTCTCTCTCTCCCCCAAGATCAAATGCACCAGGACTCCTCATGTGCCTGCAGGGAAGTATCAGTATCAGTAGCTCAGTACAAGCTCTTCTACTTTGGAGCCTATAAATGGCTGCCCCTGACAAATGCATGGTCCTCCTCTCCACCCCACACCTCCATCAGCTCAGCTCATCACCGTATCCTCTCCTCTCCTCCTCTCTTCTTGTCCACTGATCAGGAGCTCCCAAGATCACAAGAACCTTAGTGGCCTGGCCTGTAGGTTTCGGGGAGGATCGAGAGCAATGGAGATGCAGCCTCTGTCCCAGGGGCACCCGCAGGTGTGGCCATGGGGGGTGGCCATGTACACCAACCTGCAGCACTACCAGAGCCAGTACGAGAGGGAGCAGCTGTTCGAGAAGCCCCTGACGCCGAGCGACGTGGGCAAGCTCAACAGGCTGGTCATCCCGAAGCAGCACGCGGAGAGGTACTTCCCTCTCGGCGGCGGCAGCGGCGGCGGAGTGGACGCCGGCGACAAGGGCCTGCTCCTGTCGTTCGAGGACGAGGCCGGCAAGCCGTGGCGGTTCCGGTACTCGTACTGGACCAGCAGCCAGAGCTACGTGCTCACCAAGGGCTGGAGCCGCTACGTCAAGGACAAGCGCCTCGACGCCGGCGACGTCGTGCGCTTCGAGCGGGTGCGCGCCCTCGGCGCCGGCGACCGCCTTTTCATCGCCTGCCGACGCCGGGGCGAGAGCGCGGCAGCGCCTCCTCCGCCGGCGCGCGGCGCCGGCGAGCAGCAGCCGTGGAGCCCAATGTGCTACAGCACGTCGGCGTCGTCGTACCCCGCCAGCCGCTCCATGGACCACGATCACAGCGACGTTCTCCACGCAGGTATGGACATGTACAGCCGCACCGCAGCAACACGCCATGAAGCCGGTGGATCGCCGGGCTTACGCCATTGCCGGTGAGCGATTGCAGGAGAGGCGGACACCAAAAGCAGCAGCACGGCGTCGGCGGCTGCGGCGCCGCCGTCGAGGCGGCTCAGGCTGTTCGGCGTGAACCTCGACTGCGGCCCAGAGCCGGAGCCGGAGGCGGAGCCGACGGCAATGTACGGCTACATACACCAGCAGAGCCCCTACACCGCATCAGTCTCCACAGTGCCAAATTACTGGTCAGTACACCAAACATCAACGAGCTCATTACATGGAATTTTTTTTTTCGTGTTTTAGGTGGATCAGGTGGAAAATTATTTGGTCAAAAAATGTCAGTTTTTGAACACAGGGATACTGTCCGAACGGTATAGGTGTTCCACATGTGTTTCATATATGCAGTATAAATTTAATAAGCATTTTATGTGTGTTAAGGATGTTTTATGTGTTCCACATAGAATTTTTTTAAGGCACTTCATGTGAAACATACGCCGTCCGAGAGTTGCTACAATTTTCAGACAATACAAATCGGCAAATTCAAAATTTCCTGAAAAATCCAGATTTTCATATAGCTGCCCCCTTCGCTAATATTTTGGCAACGAATTTTCTTTTTCCATATCTCAACTCAATATCATGAAGCTCAATTGCATTAAGCAAGAAGAAACCAAATCAACAAATACATAATCACTATCAATATCACCAAAGCCAATGAATCCAAGTCTCATTTTTTTAAAAAAAAACACTTGCTAACAAATAAAAAAGGTAATGAATTCATGTTCTTTTCACAACAGGGGCAGCTCATGATGAGATCTCCGGCCAATGCTCGCAGTTGCAGGGTCCTGATTTTAACAAGAACCAACAGCGAGATCAGACTAGTTGCTGGCAGGAGGCTACTACTATTGCCACTATGCACCAAGTGACAGGTCCGAATTGACCTGTGCAAGGAAAAGGGGGAAGGAAGTGGGAGGGAGATCCCTGGTTTCCCGGGCAATCTTCCTTCCATCACCAAGAACACCCTTTTTTTTCTTGTTTAGTTTTCCTTCTTGTCTTCCAGAAACCCTACCTTGCAGTACGGGGGCCCTTGCAGAGCAGGTGTGACTTGCGAGGTTTCAGGAAACATCAGGTTGAAAAGGAGAGGGAGAGAGGGACAAGAGAGAGATGTAGATAGAGAGAAAGAGAGAGAAGAGGATGGTGACACACATGAAAGAACAAAAGAACATGTTTTGCAAGTATGTATGTGTCATCAGTATGTAGTAGGGTCCAAGAAGAAGCTCTGAAGCTGATGTATCCTCCCCTCCCCTGAAGAAACAAAAGTAATATCCCTATGTGGATTTTGTTCAATGCTTTCATTTGATAATCACAGTTTCACTTTTACCCGGGGGATAGAGCTGATAAATCCAATTTTATCGGTGATAATCAGCCAACAGTTTCAAAAGAAAAAATGTTGGCAAAAATCGAGCAAATAATGTCAGGGTTTTTTTTTCCCCTGGGCAAAGTTTAGGCAACATTCAATTTGAACAAAATTCATTCAATCCAGGTATTTTAAACCCTGTTTGATTTTCTTACTGGGGAATAGGACCAGTTACCGCCAATACTTGTGATAACCAATTAAAAAAAATTCCTTGCTTTCACTTCATGCAATCAATCCATCCATCCATCCATTGCTTTCACCTAAGAGTAACTAAGGTTAAACAAGAAGAGCTAACATGTGCATTGTGCAATGCAATCTCACCTAGAACTGAACCATGGACACTGTGGCGGCATGATGCCCTAGCAGTAAGCATCCTGTCATGGCAAGAAAAATCCATAGATGAGGAAGGACCATTGAATAAAGAAGAGATGTGCACAGGCTGATGCCGACACCTGGGGATTTCCATGTCCTGATCCCTCACTAATCTATCAATCAGTGGCCGGTCTCCCCCTTTCTGTTCCCTTAGGAAAAGGATCGGCCAAAGCCAAGTGTGCAAGTTGGCTCATTTTGCCCTGTAGGATACAGAGGAAAAAGAGCCTGCGGCCAAGCTGATGGTCTAAAGAGGCGAAAAGTTTCAGACATGAGAGAGGCCACTTGAGCTAGCGAGCTGCAATAACCAAGCAGCACCGAGATTCCCCCACAGAACGAGCCAAAAGAAAATTGGGGTGCCTACGTTGGAAAGGCCCTGTACGAGAGGCTAATTAACCACAAGTTTTTTCATCGATCGTTCTGGCCGGTCAATGATTCAGTTCAAAGCAGTAGATGCCTGGAGAAGCTTGACCTGACCAAACTTATGCTCTGGGTGACGTGGTGACACTATCAGCTCTTAATTAAATTAATTAATTAATGCCGAGATGAAGTAGATTGCTGCAGAAAAGATTTGCAATCGTGTCCACTTGCTCAAGCTCAATAAAAGTGCCTGAAGAAGATTAGAGTGAACAGAGCATGTGTTACCTGAAGCTGACCTATCTGACGCAGTTCCACCAGCTTCGGTCGAGAATGCTAGAGCTGGTATACAATTGCTACATGGTGTCCTAGAATAATGAACTGGTTAGGGGATTTATTTTTTTTTTAAAAAAAGAGGGGCAGGATTCAGATTCATCTGAATGGAGCTAGCAGCAACGGTGGCTGTGATGATTAAACTTATAGGTTAACCGCCGTATCAACAGCAAGATTTGCTGTCCGCTTGCACGAACACGACCATGTGCCTTCCTAATGGCAAAAGATGAACCTTATCCGAGGCATTCCAGGGCAGCATGATTACCGCCTTTGAACACCAAGTAATATAACTTGGCTAGCATTAGCACAAAAGAGTCATGTGAGTGCCATAATGAAAAAGAAGACCCTCACCTAGTCTGCTTGAACAGTTAAAACACATACCGAGGAAGAAAAGCTGTTATCTTAATGGGAAATGAAGGAGTTGTCAAAGGTTGCAGCTGCTAATTAAGCACAGACCAATCACGTCATCCAGGTAAATGTGCAGTTCTCGTCTCGGACCGAACCCTCGTTCTGCCTCCTTACCTACCAGTTTCAGCTCAATGCCACTTCCTGGGACACAAAAACATAGGATTGGGCTAAAAATAAGGTGTTTAAACCAAGAACAAATACATGTAACGTTGCCATATGATGCGTTGCCATAAGGACACCATCGTAAGGAGATTAGGATGCGTTGCATGAGTGTGAGACCCCTGGGGTAATACACTATCAGAGGCCTGACCCACAGAGCTGGGGTGCATGGTGTGGATTCAGGCTAAATCTGCAAGATCCCATGATAAACCCATCAGGCATCAGCCACAAGATCTCTCCTCCTTCAGAGGAAGCTGCTGCCTCCATGGAGCTTAGCTCATGAATGGGGATGGTCCACAGGAAATGGCTGCCTCTCCTGTGCATTATCTGCCTTTTCATCAGTTATCTGCTGGTGGTTCTAGACGCCAGCTTTTGTACACCAACAGTACTTCCCTCAGGAACAGATGTAACATGCGCAGATGGTGGACCAACGGAGAGGGCACAGGGCTCTGCGTTGGGCCAAGGATGTGCCTGGCTGTACCATGGCCTGTGCAGAGCTAGTGAGTTGGTGAGGATGACGAATGGCAAGGACGGCCACATTCACTGAGCTGAATTATTGATACTTCCTTCTGGTTTTATACCCTGTTGAGAGAATGAGAAACTGCTGAGAATATTGACGAGAAAGAAAATGATGCCTCCATGTAGCAACATCCTAGGCTGACTGGAAATCAAGACCAATAGGATATGACGGTAAGAGACATTAGACGAATAGTGAGAAACGAAATTGGGTTAGGTTTGTAAAAAAGGACGAGGAAGTATCAGACTGCATAGTCCTTTTAGAAGTATGTGCTGCAACTGTGATGTTAGATTGGGTAACGAAAATTGGAGCCAATGTGTTTGGCATTATATCTTCAATATTCAATACTTTCCTCCTTGCCATGTTGGACGCCAAGACTACAAAGTAGACAACTATTACTGTGAATTAAAGCCCATAAGAAAAATATAGCTGTCAAAGCTCCAGGCAAACTTAGCTGACAATTGTAAATTCACACGAGAGGAATCGCTAGAGGCTAGCATAGTACAATTACTACAATCAATATGGATTATTTTTATTCAAAACCTGCACGAGTAGGAATCTGCAATGGGAGTCAAATGTACCGTAAGAAATAGAAGTTATTAAAATATTGGAAAGCACGTGATAGAAGCAGAAACAGATGAAAAAGAAAGCAAAGCATACAGCTTTTCAGAGTTGTCATTTTTTCAGTGAAAGATTGATGAGAGAGATTTTATCACAAGGACCTGGAGCCAAAATGTGCATGAATTGGTGTAGTTATCAGTCATTGCCGCTGTACTAGCGCGTGCCATTGTAAACTTCTTCAGGCCCTGAAATCAACAGCTTTTCTGGTAACAAGAAATCCACTTCTCTTGTACAATTTTATAACAAATCTTTCATCCACTTCCCATGTATCTCTCTAGAAAACAAATCTTATCTTGGATCTCTAATAAGCATTGGCTTGTGATGTCTGACAAAATCATCTGTCCAACAAACAGCTTTGTAGGTCACATAATCTTTTCAGATAATCAAGGACTCACATCTGTGCTTCCAATAGCTATGCGCGTACAGTTCGGATGATAGTGCTGATATTACACCAATTGGGGCCAGCAGCATGACATTATTGACTTGAATGACAAAGCTATCAATACAAGTCCTGACATAGATCTTTAATGCAGCAGTGCCACTCACAGGGTAATAATTTGTTGCATGATGAAGGTACCACTGAAAACCTCATTCAGTCCTAAATCACCAGAAGTCCCCACAAGAACACGAGCCATTCTTAAAATGGTGAAATCTATTGATATCTCTCACAATTACCAGACGCTCATTAACAAGGGTTGCAATCTTCATAAAGGAATGACAATCTGCACAGATCCTAAGGTTCTTGTATATTGTAATTGGTATGTTAGGAGGCAAGCTGATCAAACCAAAAGCAAGTGCTAACTTTTCGCTGTGGTGTTTAAGCAGTTCCTCTTTTTGGTCGTCAAGCACATCATGCAAATCAGATTCTATGTTGATTCTGTGAGCAAATTTATTGATCTCGTGGTAGATTTCCTCCAGCTTATTGTACACATTAGTGATTCCTGGGAGCTCTCTCTCCCCAACAACAAAAACATGAATTTTTCCATGTGCTGCTATCCAACTCTTGCCCGTCTCTTTCTTTGCACCACTATCCTTCAAATACTTCCTTGCCATGACAACATTCTCCCAGTTTCCACTGGCAGCATATACATTTGAGAGCAAAATATGGTTCCCTGCATTCTCAGGCTCAAGTTCGAAAAGCTTTTCAGCTGCTATTCTGGCTAATTTAATATTCTTGTGGTTCCTGCATGACCCAAGCAAAGATCCCCACATCGAAGCAGTTGGTTCAGACGGCATTTTGTGAATCAATTCCCAAGCCTCATCAGTATTCCCAGATCGTCCTAAAACATCAATCATACAAGAGTAGTGAAGAGCATTAGGTTTAACAGTTCGCTCAGACCTTAGCAGGCTAAAGTAGTGATGGCCCTCTTCAACTAAGCCAGAATGACTGCACACTGACAACAGCGCGAGATACGTAACTTCATTTGGAAAAAAACCAACCTGCTGCATTTTCTCAAAGAGAATCATAGCTTCCCAGGAGCGGCTATGCCTAGAAAAACTAGCAATCATTGCATTCCACATGACTACATTCTTGTACTCCGTACCAGAAAAAACTGCATAGGCATTCTCAATCTGCCCACACCTTGCATAGACATCCACAAGAGATGTTGCCACAAAGAGGTTCCTGTGAAAACCATGCATGACAATAACTGAATGCAGCTGTGTCCCTTCAATTATCAATGCTAAACTTGCACATGTGCTGAGGATAGCAGAAAGAGTAAATTCAGTAAATGGTACTCCTTCCCTTTGTGCACTCCTAAAGAAACACAGCGCCTCTTCATGAAGACCATTCTGCACATATCCTGCAAACAATGAACTCCATGTGACTAAAGTTTTCTCAGGCATCTTCTCAAAAATCCAGCAGGCATCGTCAATCATATTACATTTTGCATAAACATCAAGAACTGCAGTTGCAACAAAACTATCAGAATCCAGTGCAAGCTTGACAGCAATAGTATGCAGTTGTTTGCATTCAAAGATAGCATATTTTGCAGCACATGCACACAGAGTGCTGGATAAGGTAAATTCACTCATCTGTATCCCTTCTCGATGCAGCCTTGAAAACAGTTTTAGAGCTTGTACATAGTCTCCATTATGAGTATATCCAGCAATCATGGTATTCCATGAGACTATGCTTCTGACACGAATTGCATCAAAAACATGACGAGCATAATCATTCTGGCCACATTTCGTGTACAAGTTGATGAGAATATTGCATGTGACAGTATCAGTCACCAGGCCATAATGAATGGCTAACCCATGGCAGCTTTTCCCAGCCAAGAGGGACCTCCTCTTTGCACATAGTTGCAAAAGTTCACGCAATGTACGAACATCAATCAGAATCTTGTTAACCCCAGCAGGCTTTTTATCCTTTGGATTAATGCTATGGTTCAGCTTGTAACATAAAGAACGAGCAGTGAAAAAATTCCAGAGCATACTATATTAACAGACTTGGTTATCTGATATCTGGTATGATAAGAGTTAAACCAAATGCCCATCCATGCAAGTCAGCTGTTCATACGTTAAGAGGACATGATTTTCTGATGATTAGGAGAAAGGGACAACTAATAAGGAAAATGTTTGGATGTGTGGTTGCTGTTAAGCGCAAAGGTTCTTTCTGCAGGCTGGCATAATAATTTCTCTTGTTAGTCCAGCAATAAAACATAAGGGTTTCATGGCATCTCTGGAAGAAACAGGCAGCATTCAGCAGCAACCATGTACAATTCATCACACCTTGATGCATCTTTTCCTAGCATATTTAGTCCTGTTACATGTAACCCTGTTTCAAAAAGAGAAAAGAAATCATGAAATAGGAATGAGAAAATGTAGCATGCCAACTGAGCTTCTGGCTTAGCACCATTTAACATTTGGACTAAGGTTGCAGCTGGCATGGTACTACTTACTAGCCCTTGAAATTGTATGGTAGTGCTTTGTTTGTAGTAGAAATTTATAGTTAATTAGCACCGTGATTAAGTTTACTTTTCAGCACTGGGTTTTGGTTTATTTAAATTATTATTATTTAATTAAAATTTTGTATGCATAGCAGATCACAAAAACAGTGGACGAGCATGTTTCATTCATTTAAAATAACATGACAATACATTTCAAAATAAATAACAGCAAAATATCACAGCAAGAAATAATTTGATGCTAATATGGGTTTTTTAATGTCCAGATGAGTACATCATGCACCTGAGGCTAATGGAATATGTAGTAAAAAAAAAATCATCATGGATCCTTCAAAAAGAAAATAACCTCATCTAATCCTGATTCTCTCCTACAGTATCCAAGGCAAATCACCAAACACCAAAATCTGAATCATCCCCATCATTAGATGGCCTTAATTATTAAGGAAAAAATTGTGATTTTGCCACCCTCCAAGAGATGGCCTCGCTATTTTGCCACTCCTCTCTCAATGACATGTGGAATCATCCGTGTCTATGACAGTGGGCTAGAGTGGCAAAATAGCGAATCCAAAAGTGTTTGTCTCTTGAAAAAACTCAAAAGTGCAACAACAAGAAACAAGGGATAGGAAATACCAAACATCCACAACTATGAACAACCTATTCTGGATCAATATGCAGCAAAGATGTTGTGGTATGGGTTCGAGGACCGAGGGTAAGGTGCTCATTCTCATCGAGCAACCATTAGGGTTCTTCCCTGATGTGGTAGAGAGACTATGGCCTAATTGTAAAAAAGGAGGAAAACTATAGTCCTGTTTGTTATTCTTTGCTTGATCCAACAATTACAATAAGCTCCATATATAGAGGTATGTTATAACACTTATTTCCAAGATTAATCTTCCTAACTAATAGATAAGATAATAACTTTAACTAATTCCTAACCTAGTCCTTAAGGGATTAGCAGAGGGCGTTTCTGCGGCCACCAATACAAAGGGTTGCCGCTGCTGTGAATGAACAGCGCCATCCTGCTGCATTACCCACACTTGAATCATACCATCCTGCTACGGTGCAAGTGGGTCTTTGGACAAAACAAAATAATACATTATAACTTTTAACCCTACATTGCAATAACACTGGGCCGCATGACATTCAAATTCAAGATTGGCTTAAAAAAAGTATTAGCAGAGAAGAGATAGATCGATAATACATCTGCAATTCTGCACAGATTGGAAGTTCTTGTCTGCTCACACATCCAGTGTAAAGACCAAAGAAACTAACCAAAATATCTTTTCCACGGAACACAATTAATAGTGCTCACTTATCTGGATTCCATATGCCTGTAAAGTATAAACAACCTATGTTGTTAAGTGCACAGTGAAAATCATGAAATGACCAAAGAAACACTTCATCAACCCCCATTTATCTCCCAAAGTCATTTTGGTGAACTGACATAATACCCTGACAGTTTAAAAGACTCCTACTGCAGTAATTAAGTCTAATACCATGAATAGGACCGTCTGTTCTATTTCTCATATACATGGCTTGGTAAATATGGTATGGTTAGTTTGGTAAATATGGTATTTTTCAAAAAAATTGTTTGCTATTGTTAAATACCAACTTATTTTGGTACGGTATCGCTAAATGCTATGTTTATCAAAGTTGATGCAAATTGTGAAACGGTATGGCAAGTTGCAATCACCGATATTGATAGCAATCAGCTATTTACTACTACTAGTACCAAGTAATAACCAAGTGATGAGTGACATGAGTTACAATGTCACATGGCCACTGTAAAGGGTGCGGATTACGGACCAGTGGCCACCAACATAAGCAATGATCACTGAAGCACACAAGACATTAACATTTGACATTAGTCGCATTACAGGGCCTGTTGCACGCACATGAAAGCATTTTTTAGATGAACATCAAACCAGAAGAAACTGGAGATCATGTGGTGCTTATTTACACATAACAAGATACAACCTGGCGGCCTGACCCGTGACCAATCACAAAATGCATTTGCACCTATACTGAAACAGCTTCAAATATGGTCATATGGATGCTAAATATTGAAACTAGCAGGCATGCCTGACAGAAGGTAAAATTTTTACGAAACATCAACATTGACGAACCTAATCACGCATCTCAAGCATTAAAGCAAAGCTCCCCAAACTATCCCAATAGTCCTGATCCCTGATACCCAGAAGCACACATTGATGTTCCACAATATTTTGAAGAGAGCAGCAGGTAAGGATCATACTGCAAATATATTAATGAAGTATTGCATAAATTCTGCAGGTAGTTATAAATGGGCAGATGCCTCTCAGATGTTCAAAGTAAACAAAAGCAATCCAATAACTCCGCAATCATCTGCCCGTGAACATCATCAGGTAAACATGAATTAGCAAGAATACCAAGCCAATATGTAGAACAAATTAACCTAAAAAATGATAAATTTGGGTATTTACCCTCACAAAGATTGACCTCTTGGTTACCCTCCAAAAGATTGCAATCTAGGATTTTCCCTCACATACAAAAGCAGCTCTATTATTTTCCCTTTTCATCAATTACAACAATTCCTTCCCTGTTTAATTCATAACACTGCATACCCTTCATAAAATTCAAAGGGCACGGATACATACCCAATTGGATCCATCTGGGCAGCCGGAGAAGACGGGAGGAGGAGGCCGGAGATGACGACAAGGACTATCGGAGCAGACGGGAGAGGAGGAGGAGGTGATGGTGGCGGCTAGGACAGGGACAGGGGAGTGGGAGGCGGAGGCGGAGGCTGTGGCAGAGATGGGGGAGTGGGAGGAGGCGGCGGCGGCGGCAGCTGTGGCAGTGGTCGTAGAGGTGGCCAGGGCAGGAGGCGATGGCGGCGGCGGCAGCTGTGGCAGTGGTCGTAGAGGTGGCCGGGGCAGGAGGCCACGGCGGCGGCGGCTGCTGTGGCAGTGGTCGCAGAGGTGGCCGGGGCAGGAGGCCACGGCGGCTGCGGCAGAGGCGGCCGGAGCAGACGGGAGGAGTAGTGATGGCGGCGGCGGCTGTGGCGGTAGTTTGGTCATTTCCGGTAAAAATAGAGAAATAAATGTGAACCATATGAAAATGGTGTAGTAAATAGGGATTTTAGCGTATATGCCATTATTCAATTTTCGCAAACCAGAACTGCCATTACTCAACGGGGTCGAGGCCAAATGCCATTTAAGCTTGTTTCGCGTTCCAAATACGCCATTATGGCCACCTGCTCACATATCCGACAAGAATATGCAAGCAAATACGGTACACATATATTGGGCCCTACATGTCAGGTCGCAGCTGGCCAAGTATCCTCCTATCTGGTCTGACCGGACCTGATCAGAACGAGCCTGACCCAAAAATCCCCATCGCGTGGGCGGCGACGACGAACCCTAGAGCCCGTGGCGACGGTGATCTAGAGCTCCGCTGGCCAAGGCCATGGCGCGATCCCTCCGGTGACCGGCGGAGGTAGGGTTAGCGACGGCGTGGGTTGAAGAGCGATGACCTTCTCTGGAAGGTCACCGCAGGAATGGATTCGCCGCCAGGATCTTCAAGCGGCGTTGAGTAAGTGATTCGTAACCTTAAATATAGTAGGAATGTAGAGAAATGTGAGTAAGTGGCTGCATTGTCCAGTATGTAAGAGTTTGTTCTCGGGTGATTTGGTGTTTTCTTAGGTCTGAGAATGTTAGAGTATTGTTTCGCATGGAGGGATTCTCCACCGTAGAGGCTTGTGGTAGAAGAAGATACACCAAATCACAGTGTATTCAATGGTTGTGCCCAGTGGATGGGTTGACTGTTGATAATGCATTCTTTTAGCTTGCCGAGGAGTTGTCATAGGGTTGTAACCAGTCTCCTATCATGTGCATTTATGATGATAGCACTGGTGAAGATTGTGTTCTTGAGGATGACGGTCAAATCTCAGCTTTGCTTGCAACATGTCAGAGGATTGGGGGGCTAACTATTATGGTAGTGATGCATGATAGTCCTATTAAGGTTATTATCGCCCTGTAAAGCCTGCAGTGCGTAACCATCCACGCTTCGATCCGTTTGAAAACAATCAAGAAGAGTATGTTGGAGTGGATGATGAGCATCTGTACATGGGTACACAACCTGCAGCAACAGATGAACACATTACTAGTGATCATATGGATGCTGAAGGTATTCCTAGAAATCATGTCATTGATGAAGCTGAAATTGATAACAGAGATGAGAATGAGGTCAAATTGGGTTATGACTCTGATAATCCAAAGATTGAGATTGGCTCAATCTTCCCTGACATGGCCTCATTTAGGAAGGCAATCACTCATCATGCCGTCCTGATAGATTTCAAATATAAAATCTATAAGTCTGATCCCACTCGTTTAATTGATGTCTGCAAGCATCAGACATGTAATTGGAGAGTGCATGGATCTAGATTGCAGGAAGGTGTGACTGCCATGGTATGTTAACATGCCACATCCTGTCCATTGTATTATGAAGGATCTGAACATTATTTAATGGGTGTGAACATCATTATTAACCAATGGTCTTATGCCTTTTTTTGCAGATTAGAACCTTAACAGCAGAGCACACTTGTCCAAGCAATACAATGTCAAAAGCTGGGTGCACAGCTACTCAAGGTTGGGTTGCTGACAGACTGAAAGACTGGGTCACAAAAAATCCTTCAAAGCCTCCCAAGGAAGCTAAACAAAAGCTGGAGGATGAATACAAGATGAAACTCAGGTATGGTAAAGCTTGGAGAGGTTTGCATTTAGCACTAGAGAACATCCATGGTAGTTATGAGGAGTCTTTTTAACTGCTTTTTAATTAGGGGGCAGAGATACAAAGGAGATGCCCTGGGCCAATAGTTGAGATAGAAGTGAAGGAACATGATGGGTTAAAATGTTTTAATAGGTGCTTTGTTGCATTAAAACCATGCATAGATGGGTTTAAGAAGGGTTGTAGACCTTATGTAGGAGTAGATTCCATATTCTTAACTGGGAAATTCAAAGGACGGCTTGCCTCAGCCAGTTCTATAGATGGACACAATTGGCTATTTTATGTTGCATATGCAATCTTCGATTCTGAAACTGAAGAAAACTAGGAATGGTTTCTCAACGGCCCCTATAGGACAGTGGGAAGTCCAGAGGGTATGGTTATCTCTAGTGATGCTTGTAAGGGTTTAGAGAAGGCAATTAGAGACATATACCCTTATGCTGAACACAAGGAGTGTATGAGACACCTTTACAGCAACTTTATAAAAAGGTATCATGGTTCAGTTTTCATTGACCACCTGTACCCAACAGCAAGGTGTTACACACAAGAAGGATTCAAACATCACATAAGTATATTGAACAGTACTCTAAGGAAGCAAAGTTATACCTTGATCAGCACCACACTAGTATTTGGTACAGGAGTGGTTTCTCTGAGCTGTCCAAAGTGGATTATGTGACCAATAATATTTCAGAGAGTTTTAATAACCAGATCAAAGACTGGAAAGCACTAAACTTACATGAATTGATGGATAGGATCAAACAACTCATAATGGAGAAGTTTGCAATTAGAAGACAGATTGGAAGGGGGTTACAATGTACCGTATTGCCAAGTGCTTTGAAGGAATTGTGTGATGTCACCAAGCTGCTTCGTAACCCAAAGATAAGTTGCACTGATGATGATGAGGCAGAGGTCACCCTGCTGGACACTCATGCTTGTAGGCATAGAGTGAACCTGATAGAAAGGAGTTGCACATGCAGAGAGTGGCAGGTTTTTGGTGAACCATGCAAACATGCTCTTGCATACATATGTAGCCTGAGAAATATTTCAATTGAAAACTATGTGGATGCATACTTCAGTGTTGAAAAATTCAGAGATGCTTATGCTGGTGTCATACCAACAATGATAGAAAAATCCCAAAGGCATGTCATTAACCTTGGTTTTCAGGTTTACCCACCAGTTCTGAAGAAAGTGGCTGGTAGGCCTAGAAAACAAAGGATAAGTGGATTTATGGACCCTACAAAAAAAGAATCAAGTGCAAGAGATGTGGAGGCTATGGCCACATTGCCAGAACTTGCAAGCTACCAGTGTCAACTGAGCAAGCTAATGTGGTTCAAAAGAAAACCACCAAGAGGTAATGACAACACTGTAATTATTTATCGTTTGTCATATGACTTGCAATTAAACATTTGTCTTGTGATCAATGCAAGAAGAAGCCCACTCAGGATGGTACTAATGTTGCAGAAACTTCACAACCCAAGAGGAAGCCTGGTCGTCCTTGCAAAAAGCCTAAGAACCCTAATGGTGCTGATGATGCACAAAATTCACAGCCGAAGAAGAGGCCTGGTCGACCTTCAAAGAACCCAAATCCTGATGCTAATGATGCGGAACCTTCACAATCAAGAAATACTCAAGTCACAAAGTCTTCAAGAAGGGGTGCATCACCTTGCAAGAGGCAAGCTGTCGACGGTTGGGATATCGGTCCCAAGTCAACTAAGGTTCTTAAGAAGCGGAGATAGAAGGCACCTTGCCGAAAGCGGCAAACAAGCGAATCAACGAGCGTTGAAATGACCGTGATTTTTATATTGGTTCAGACCTCTCCGGGGAGATAATAACCCTACGTCCAGTGCTTCTTTATATGAAAAAGGATTGCAAGAGAGAACTCGGCGAGACGAACAGGTCTCGGCGAGATTCTGGGTGTACAAGAAGCAGTCTTCGATCTACCCAAGTTTGGCTGATCTTCAATCAGATCCTGGACCTTAGATCCGATGTTCCCCCCTCTACACGTCGCAGGGGCCTGGTTTATATAGTGTCGAACAACCGACCTACCGGGGGTTAATCGGGTCGGGCTGGCCGCGCGTCCGTAACAGACTCGTATAGATGCCAAATATATCCCGATGTAGATAAGGTATATCTCCAATTCTTGAGGATCTCGACGTCTGCTCCAATCCGGAAAACCTGCTCCGGATCTTCATGTAGCCGTGCGGAACTCTGTTTGAGTCGGACTCGAACAGAAAACCTAGGCCGCCACGCACCTCGCCGCCCAAGAGGCTGTTCGGCAGGATGCACATGGGCCTGATAGAGCCCTCTAGGGAGCCAGGCCCTAGGAGGCTATTCGGTTGGGCCGTCAGGGAGTGGGCCATGGCAATGAGCCGTGATTTTATCCCGACAGCTAGCCCCCGAGACTCAAGTGGAAATTCTCACTGGTAGGTTCGAGTGAGGATCCAAATTTGGACAGCTGGTCGGCCAAGAAGTTGTCCTTCCTAGGCACGAAGAGCACCTCGAAGAATCGAAAGTGCCGCTCCAACTTCCTCACTTCAACCAGGTATCGCGCCATTGAGTCATCGCAAAGACCGATACTCCTTTTTACGATTGATGACCAGCTGTGAATCTCCCTTCACAGTTAGCCGTTGGACGCCGAGCGACTTGCACGCTCTTAGTCCCGCGAGGAGGGCCTCGTACTCTACGCCGTTGTTAGTTGCCGCAAAGTGTAGTTGGATAGAATACTGGAGTTTCTCTCCTTGAGGGGAGATGAAGACAAAACCAGCCCCCGAGTTTCCAGTGCGCGAGCCGTCGAAAAACATGGTCTAAGGGGTTTCTTCAGGTTGCTCGGAGCTTCACGGGATTTAGCGCGAGTCCATTCAATGACAAAGTCGGTCGGACACGGGTTTTAATAGCGATTCGGACGAAAATGTAATGTCGAACTCTGCTAGTTCCATTGCCCACTTAGCTATGCGTCCGTCAGCTTCCTTGTTCCGTAGGATTTCGCCCAGAGAGAACTTGGTCGGGACCAGTATTTGGTGCGCCTGAAAATAATGTCGAAGCTTTCTGGAGGACATGAGCAAGGCGTAGAGCAACTTTTGGACCTCAGGGTAGCGCTCCTTTGATCCATAAAGTACCTTGCTCACGTAATAGATTGACCGCTGGATGCCTTCCCTCTCCACCGTTAAGACCGCGCTCACCGCTTGTGACGTGCAACCAAGATACAGCAAAAGCTGTTCGCCATGTCGCGGGGTAGTCAAGATAGGTGGGTTGGACATGTATTGCTTTAGATCTTTGAAAGATCTGTCAGCCTCCTCTGTCGATTAGAAGCCATTGTGCTTGCGCAGGGCCTTGAAGAAGGGCAGCCCGCGTTCGCCTTGACGGAAAATAAACTTGCTCAAAGCAGCCATACATCCTATGAGGCTCTGAACTTCCTTAATGGTGGTCGGAGACTTCATGTTTTCAATGGCCTCGATTTTTTCAGGGTTAGCAGAAATTCCTTGCGAACCGATCACATAGCCGAGCAACTGCCGGATCGGACACCAAAAGTACACTTCTCTGGATTCAATTTAATTCTGTGCCTGGTGAGATTATGAAATGTCTCGGCCAGGTTTTTTACATGATCCCAAGCATACTTGCTCTTTACTACTATGTCGTCAACATAAACCTCCAGGATCCTTCTACACTGTTCTGGGAAAGTTTTCTCCATTAAGCGTTGGAAGGTGGCACCAGCATTGCGCAGACCGAAAGACATGGTCGTATAGCAGAATGTGTCGAAGGGGGTGATGAAGACAGTTTTCTCTTCATCCTCGAGAGAGATGCTTATTTAGTGATAACCGGACTAAACATCCAAAAAACTCAAAAGCTGGGCATCCGCAGTCGCGTCGACTATCTGGTCCCATATGAACTGTCTTGGAAGGATCGTCAAGAGACAGCAGAACTTCCTTGGTCTCTCCCCCTGGCTGGAGAGAAACCTTGGGATGGGCAGACTTGGTCTACGCCTCTTCAGGACCACGCGGGGGTAGTTGGTTTAGCTAGGACAAGAGACTGCTCATCGCAATCTATAGCAGCCTTGTAATTGCCCTTGATCATGATCACGCCGCTGGGCCCGGAATCTTCACGCAGTGGTAGGCATGGTGGGACACGGCCATGAATTTTCCAGAGATGGCCGGCCCAAGATAGCGTTGTAGCCGGATGGAAAGTCCATCACGTCGAACGTGATCAACTCTGTCCGGAAGTTGCTTGGGCTGCCAAAGGCAACGGGCAGAACAATCTGCTCCAGCGGCTGAACAGTTTCTCCCGGTACAATCCCATAGAAGGGCATCGCGACCTCTTTGAGTTTGGAACGAGGAATCTGCATCTCGTCCAAAACTTTTAGGGAAAGCAAGTCCAGCGCACTCCTGCCATCGATCAGGACACGCCCGACTCTAGCGTTGCTGATGGTCGGAGCGACCACCAGCGGGAGCCGCTGAGGCTTGGTCATCCCAATAGGGCAATCCTTCTTAGAGAAGGAGATAGACACCTCGGTCCACTTCATCGGCTCGGGCTGTGGTTTGCCCTTCTTGACGTTGTGGACCTCCCGAGCAGCTTTCTTGAGGCTGCGCTAAGAGGGATAGGCCGAGGAGCCGCCAAAGATAACGGCTATGTGGTTCACGGACTCTGGATAGTCACCATCATCGTCCCGATCACCATCATCGGCTTGGCGCTTGGCCTTGCCGGCATCACCTTTTCTGGGCAGAGTGGGCATGGGGCCTTTACCGTTGTAGAAATCCTCGAGTTTTGCAGCCCAGATCCTGCAATGGAGGATATCGTGGCCGTAGCCCTGGAGGAACTGGCAATATCGGTCACTTGGACCTTTCTTACCTTGATCGCCTCCCTGGGCAGGCTTCTTGCCCTTATAGTTATTGGCGGGCTTCTTCTGCCCATTATTGGGAGGAGTTGCGCGATCTATACCCGCAACGGTACTGTTCGGCGTATCTTCGTTGTTCCTTTTCTTCTGGGACTTCTTGTCACCAGGATTGGTGTTGTTCTTCTTCTCATCTACACCAGGCTGGGCGGGAAGCTCGCCCTTGTCAAACGCTTTTTTGTACTGAACACGCTCTGTCGCGTTGGCATAGCGATCAGCCGCCTTGAAAAAGATCATTGGCGGTCCAGGTCTCATTGATCTCGAGATCCTGGGTGAGCTACTTGTCGCGGACACCTTTTTTTAAGGCGCGGACAACTGACTCATCCAAGATGTTCGGAATCGTGTTGCGGATTTTGATGAAACGCTTCACGAAATTGCGGAGGGTCTCCCCGTTCATCTGAATCATCTGGTGCAGGTCATCCTCCTTGCCCAGACGCACGTAGCAGCACTGGAAATTGACGATCAGAGCATCACAGAGTTGGTTCGAAGAGTGGATGGATCCTTCCTGCTGATTGAACAGCCACGTCCGAGCAGCACCCTCAAGAACAGTCGAAAGGTAATTAGTCATGACTAGCTCGTCACCCCCGGCTGTCATGATGGCGGTAGCGTAGATGGAAAGGAACTCCTCTAAGTTTTGGGTCCCATTGTACCTCTCTATGTGGCAAGGTTTGAACTTGGAAGGCCACCTGACAGCGCGGAGCTCGTCAGAGAAAGCCTTGCAGCCCAAGCCGTATGCTCGACCACCTTCTCCTGTAGAACCTAGTCTTGAAAAGACATTAATCCTGTTGCCCGGGGAGACTCTAGTTGAATGGGAAGATTCTGCCTTGTGGTATTCTCTCCGAAACAGTCATCCGCGTTCCTTCCTCGTGGTCGTGACAATGTGTTCGTCCCGAGGGGATCGTCCATGATTGCAGCGCGCCCGCTTGCCCTTGTGGTCGCGGCGACCACGCGGACTTGGTGAGCGTTGTCGACCACAAGGATCTTGCTCGTAGCGAGTCGCCCTTTAACGGTGACGAGGGTCACGCGATCGATCGGAGCGCTCGCTGTCCGAGTCCTTCCGGATAGGCTGACTGCGTTGTCCGGAGGAGGTGTTAACTTCGCCTATGAGCTTAAGGCCTTCAGCCAATCACTCTAGGTGAGAAGCAACAGCGTCGCCCACGAGGGCGAGGTTGGGCCTAGTTGGTGGATCTGATCACCATTGCCATGGCTTGAAGTCTTTCGTGACTCTGCTCAAGGGCTCCTGGGATCCCTGAGGCGTCCGCGTTTTGCCCGACCGGGGTCTGGTTATGCGGGAATTTGCCCCGAGCAGGTAGAACGTCTGCCGAGGGACTTGGCGGAGGTACGTGAGGTGGGTCGCGTCGTTGTCGCTTGCGCCGATCACGAATCTGCGCCAAGGTTTGATTAATTGAGGCGTCCAGACTGCGGCGAACAACTTCTTGTTCGCGAGCAGCCAGCGCGGCCCATCCTGCCGCCTAGCAGAATTGACCTTCTCGATCTCGTCGGCCGCCGCGGCCCGCGCACGATCGTCTGAGGTTTCTGCGCCGGCCATGTTGACGCTGCGACGGCCGCGCGGTGGCCCACCAGACGGTGTCATTACTGTGTCGCCATAGGAGGAATCGACCGACATGGCCTTGGAATCCGAGAGATCTAAAGCAACGTAAAGATCGTCGGTTCGGTAATCATTGTCAATGATGGGAGCGTGATCTAAGACCATCTCCGGAACGTAGCCGGAGACTTCTGTCCCAGATTTGGAATGCGATCGAGATCGACAATCTGATCTTACCGGGGATGTGACATCCTGCCCTTCTGAGTCATAACCCTCAGGAAGAGTTTCTTGGTCGCTGAATGAGTTCGACATGCTCGAACAGGCTTGATCTACTAAAGTCCCCACGGTCGGCGCCAACTGTCGACGGTTAGGATATCGGTCCCAAGTCAACTAAGGTTCTTAAGAAGGGGAGATAGAGGACACTGCCGAGCAGGGCAAACAGTAATCAACGAGCAGCGAACAGACACAGGATTTTTATACTGGTTCTGGCCTCTCCGCGGAGATAATAACCCTACGTCCAGTGCTTCTTTATATAAAAAAGGATCGCAAAAGAGAACTCGGCGAGACGAAAAGGTCTCGGCGAGATTCTGGGTGTACAAGAAGCAGTCTTCGATCTACCCAAGTCTGGCTGATCTTCAATCAGATCCTGGACCCTAGATCCGATGTTCCACCCTCTACACGCCGCAGGGGCCTGGTTTATATAGTGTCGAACAACCAACCTACCGTGGGATAATCAGGCCGGGTTGGCCGCGCGTCCGTAACGGACTCGTATACATGCCAAATATATCCTGAGGTAGATAAGGTATATCTCCAATTCTTGAAAATCATGACGTCTGCTCCAATCCGGGAAACCTGCGTCCGGGTCTTCACGTAGCCGTCTGAGAACTACATTGGTCGGACTCGAGCGAAACCTAAACCGCCGCCTTGTCTTGAGACCAAGAGGTGTTTGACAAGATGCACATGGGCCTGATAGAGCCCTCTAGGGAGCCAGGCCCTAGGAGGCTATTCGGTTGGGCCGTTAGGGAGTGGGCCATGGCAATGGGCCGTGATTTTATTCCCGACACAATCTACTAGACCCAAAAGGGTTTCGTCTCCAGAAGCCATGTGTCGGGGATTAGATCACGGCCCATTGCCATGGCCCACTCCCTGACGGCCCAATCGAACAGCCTACCAGGGCCTAGCTCCTTGGAAGGTTCTGTCAGGCCCATGTGCATCCTGCCGAACAGCTTCATGGCTGGCACGGTGCGTGATGGCCTAGGATTCCTGTTTGAGTCCGACTCGAGTAGTTCTCACGGCCACGTGAAGACCCCTGACGTGGTTTCAGGATTGGATTAGGAGTCGTGATCCCCAAGACTAGGAGTATGCCTTATCTACCTCGGGATATATTTGGCATGTATGAGTTCGTTACGATCTCGTAGTTAGCCCGGCCCGATATTCCCTCGGTAGATCGGTTTGCTCTGCACTATATAAACAGAGCCTCTACGGTGTGTAGAGGGAGAGTTTTTTAGGCATCTGGCATCTCATAGACGCCGGATCTTCGCATCGTCGCACTGGTACACACATAATCTCGCCGAGACTTGTTTGTCTCGCCGAGCCACCTCTTGTATTCATCCTTGATATATAAGAAAGGCTGGACGTAGGGCTATTATCTCTCCCGAGAGGCCTGAACCAGGATAAAAACCCTTGTCTCTTGTTCGTTCTTTGTTCGTGGTTGTTCGGCGTGTCTCTATCTCCTCTTTGAAGAACCTTGGTTGACTTGGGTCGATATCCCAACCGTCGACAGCTGGCGCCGTCCGTGGGACACGCAGATCGAGCATGTCGAACTCCATCAGCGATACAGAGATACTTCCTGAGGGCTACGACTCAGAGGGGCAGGATGTCTCATCCTGTCGATTCAGATCGATCTGTTCGGTCTCGAACACTTTCGCATCCGAGGCGGATATCTCGCCTACATGGCGAGATAGCCTCGATCGCACTCCGTCATCGGCGGCGACTCTGAACGATGATCTTTCGACGGTTTAGATTTATCGATTCCAAGGCTATGTCGGTAGATTCCACTGTGGAGACACAGCGATGACACCGTCTAGCATACCTTCGCATAGCCCCCGCGGCATTAACATGGCCGATGTAGGAACCTCTGAGGATCCTGCACGGACTGTGGCGGCTGGCGAGGTCGGGCAGATTAACTCTGCTCGGCATCAAGACGAGGCTGCGCAGGCTGCTCGCGAGCAAGACGTCATTCGCCGCAGCCTCGACGATTCCATCAATCAAACCTTAGCACGGTTTGCGACGGTTATGGCGGCAACGTCGCGACCCACCTCGCGTCGGCGCTAAGTCTCCCGGCGAAGCTTCCTGACCGGGTCAATTCCCGTGACGGACTCGATCAGGCGAAACGGCGATGGTTCGAGGATCCGGGACCCATAGATCAAAGTCGGGAGCGGCTCGAGGCTATGGCAGCGGTCGCCGATCCACCAATCAAGCTGATCTCGCCCGCGTAGGCGTCTTTATTGCGACTAACCTAGAGCGGCGGTGAAGGCCTAAAGTCTCTAGGAGAAGTCAACAACTCCTCGAGCGTAGCACCAAACTGCCGGAATGATTGGACGACTCGATCAATCGCGTGACCCCGTCACCATCGAAGGATCCTTGTCCATGAGCGAGCTACCGTGGTCGCCGTCGCTCGCCCGATCCTCGTAGTCATCGCGACCACGCGAGGGCAGCAAGCGCGCGATAGTCGCAGACGGTCCCTCGTGATGAGCGCGTCGTCGCAACCATGAGGAAGGGCGTGGTGGATTGTCCGGAGAGAGTTTCTCGGGCCGAGTCATCCGTTCGGCGGGAGTTCCTCCGCGCCGCAGGACCAACGTCTTCTCAAGACTAGGTTCTGCGGAGAAGGTGGTCGGTCATATGCTCGGGCGCGGGCTTTCTCCGACGAGCCGGGCTGTCCGGTGGCCCTCAAAATTCAATCCGGTCACATGGAAGGTACAATGGGACTCGAGAACCCGGAGGAATTCCTTTCCATCTCGCTCGGCCATCATGGCGGCGGGGGTGACGAGCTCGTTATGGCTAATTACCTCCATTGTCCTTGAGGGTCTTTGCTTTCGGGCGTGGTATTCAATCGGCAAGAGGTTCCATCGACTCATGGAACCGGCTTTGTGACGCTCGATTGCTAATTTCGGAGCTATTACGTGCGTCAGGGCAAGGAGGATGATCTACACGGATGATCCGGATGAGCGGGAGACCCTCCGCAACCGTGAAGCGTTTCATTAAGATCCATAACACGATCCGAACATCTCGGATGAATCTGTTGTCCGCGCCTTCAAAAAGCGGAGTCCGCGACGAAGCGGCTCACCCAGATCTCGAGATCAATGAGACTGGACCGCCAACGACTGTTCAAAGGCGGTGACCGCTATGCCAACGCGGCGAGCGCGTTCGATCTAAAAAGCGTTCGACAAGGCGAGCTGCCGCCCAGACTGGTGTGGATGAGAAGAAGAAGGCGTGACAATGTTCTGGTGACAAGAAGTCCCGAAGAAGAAGAACAAAGGTGATCGAACAATACCATCGCGGTATGGATCGCGCACCTCCTCCCAGAGGAGGCGGAAGAAGCCCAACAATAATTACAAGGGCAAAAAGCCTGCTCAGGGAGGCGGACAAGGCAAGAAAGGTCCGAGCGACCGATTTTGCAAGTTCCACCAGCACTACGGGCATGATATACGCCACTGTAGAACTTGGGCTGCAAAGCTCGAAGATTTCTACAGCGGCAAGGGCCCAATGCCCACCACGCCCGAACATGGTGATGCCGGTGAATGCTAAGCGTAAACCGGCGATGGTGATCGGGAAGATGATGGCGAATATCACGAGCCCGTGAACCATATCGCCGTCATTTTCGTGGCTCCTCGGCTTACACCTCTCGGCGCAGCCTCAAGGAAGCTGCTCGGGAGGTCCTAGCGTCGAAAAGGCAAAACCTCGGCTGAATCGATGAAGTGGGTGAGGTCTCCATCTCCTTCTCTAAGGAGGATTGCCCCATTGGGATGACCAAGCCTCGGTGACTCCAGTGGTGGTCGCCCGACCATCGACAGCGAGAGTTGGCCGTGTCTTAGTAGGCGGCGGGGCGCTTTGGACTTGCTTTACTGCTAAAGTCTTGGGCGAGATGCAAATCCCTCTCTCAAGGTGAAGGAAGTCGCAATGCCCTTCTACGGGATTGTTAGGGAGAAGTCATCAAACCGTTAGGGCGGGTTGTTCTTCTGTCACCTTGACAACCCAAGCAACTTCCGGACGAGTTGATCACTTTCGATGTGGTCGACTTCCGTCGGCGTACTAACGCAATCTTGGGCGAGCCATCTCTCGGTAAGTTTATGGCGTATCCCACCACGCTTACCATTGCGTGAAGATCTGGGGACCTAACGGCGTGATCACGGTCAAGGGCAACTTCAAAGTCGCCTTTGGATTGTGACGAGCGATCCCTTGCCTGGTCGACCGGCTTCCGCCAAGCGGTCCAGAAGTTCCATGAGACCAAGTCTGCGCCTAGGGTCTCCCTTGACCGGTAGCGAAGCGAAGGAAGTCCATTGTAAACAGCGATACTTCAAAGGCAGTTCACTTGGGGCCAATCTGGACCTCAAATAGGAAGCGAGCTCATTGCCTTCCTCCGAGCCAATGCGGATGTATTACACAGGAGCCATCGACATGCGGAGTCCCAAGGGAATGTCGAGCACAAAGCCGTCTGTCCGGCGGACAAAAGCCTGTTCGCCCGAAGCTTCGTCGCTTTTGAATTCAAGCAGGGGATCATCAAAGATCGACAGCAAGCTGCTTTCATTCTTTGGGTTCATCCGCGAGGTTGATCACACCGAGTGGTTAGCCAACCTGTCATTGTAAAGAAGAAAGGCGGCAAGTGGAGGATGTGTGTCGATCACACAGATCTGAATCTTGCTTGTCCTAAGGACAATTTCAGCCCCTCGTATTGACCGGTGGTCGATCTGCGATTGCGGATCTTGACTCTGAGTTTTTAGATGCTTACTCGGTTACCACCAAATAAGCATCTCCCGAGGATGAAGAAGAAGCCTTCATCACCCTTCGACACTTTACGCTATCGACCATGTCTTTCGGTCTGCGCAATCTTTGGTGCCACGTTCGGTAGCAATGGAAAGACCTTCCCGAGCAATGTGGAAAAAACCTAGAGGTCTATGTCGACGACATAGTTGTAAAAACAAGTATGCTCGGATCATGTAAAAGACACTGGCGAGACCTTTCACAATCTCACGAGCAATCGAATAAAATTAAATCGAGAGAAGTGTACCTTTGGTGTTCGATCTGGAATGTTGCTCGATTATGTCATTGGCTCGCAAGGTATTTACGCCAACCTGAAAAATCGAGGCCATTGAAAATATGCGAGGCTCCAACTACCGTAAAGGAAGTACAAAGCCTCATTTGACGGATGGCTGCTCTAGCGAGTTTATTTCCGTCAAAGCGACAGCGGGCTGCCCTTTTTAAGGCCTGCATAAGCACAATGGTTTCAGTGGACGGAAGAAGCGATAGATCCTTCGAGGATCTCAGGCGATACTGTCAATCCTCCGTCTTGACTACCCAGCGGCATGGCGGCGGCTCCCATGTACCTAGGTTGCCGCCACAAGCGGTGGCGCGGTCTTGGCGGTCGAAAGGAAGGCATCTGGCGACCAATCTATTACGTGGCGAGGTACTTCACGGATCAAAGGCGTTACCACGAGGTCGAAGCTCCTCTCGCCTTGCTCATGTCCTCCGGAAGCTTCGCCACTACTTCCGGCGCATCAAATCTGGTCCCGACCACGTTCCTCTCGGGAGAAATCCTCTGGAACAAGGAGTCTAGCGGACGTATAGCTAAGTGGGCAATGGAACTAGCGAGTTTGATCATTATTATTTGCCCGAAGCGCTATTAAGTCACAGTCCTAGCCGACTTTATCGCTGAATGGACTTGCCGCTCAAATCGAGAAGCTCCCGAGCAACTGATGAACCCTCTGGACCATGTTTTTCGATGGCTCGCGCCTTTGAAACTCGGGGCTGGTTTTGTTCTCATCTCCCCTCAAGGAGAGCAACTCGATATTCTATCCAACTACACTTTGCGGCGACTAACAGCGCCCATGATCTGAGCCCTCTCGCGGGACTAAGAGCGTGCAAGTCGCTTGGTGTCCAGCGGCTAGCTGTGAAGGAGATTCACGGTGGTCATCAATCGAGTTAACAAGAATTATCGGTCTGCGATAACTCAATGGCGCGATACTGGTTGAAGTGAGGAAGTTGGGCGGCATTTTCGATTTTTGAAGTGCTCTTCGTGCCTAGGAAGGACAACTTCTGGCGACCAGCTATCAAGTTTGGATCCTCCGCGAACCTGCTCCGCAGGGTGCTCGTCGAGCACCTTCACAAGCCCTCAATCACGTCTCCGGACGAGGCAGCGAGGCAGTGGTCTTTGTCTCCGTTATCGGCGGTGCCGGAATTTGAACAACGCCATTTGTCCGGTACCTTGCAGATGGGACCACGCCCGAAGACAGCAAGTGGCGTTCGGCTTACAAGGCGTCTTTGCTCCATAAAAGCTTGTGGGCGGCATCCTTTACCGTCAAGGTGCTCAGGAGTTCTCTCCAAGTGCATCTCGCAGCAGGAGGTGTGTTCCTTCTTAGGGACATACGAGGGTGTCTGTGGCAACCACGCCTCCTTGAAACTACAGTCGGCAAAGCGTTTACATGGGCTATTATTGGCCTGCGTTACAAGATGCCGGGACATCGTGACTAAGTGCAAGGCTTGCCAATTTCACGCCGGAAGGCACACAAGCCCGCCCAAGAGCTCAAACAATCCCCCGTCTTGGCCTTTTTCACATGGGGTGCGGATGCGCTCGGCCCATTCCTAAGGGGTACAAGGGCTATACACACCGCTTTCGTCGCCATAGACACTTTTACAAAGTGGATTGAGGCGAGCACTGTGTCGTCTCTTCACGCCAAAGCAGTGTTACGCTTTTTCAAAAGCAACGTGGTCACGCAGCAGGATTCCCCATAAGTCGATCACGAGATAGCGGTACCAGTTGAAGCGAGCTATTCCGGGAATCTGCGAGCAGTTTGGGCACCAAGTCTGTTCGCCTCATGGCACATCCACGAGCAATGGAAGCGATCGGCGAGCTAGCGGACAGATAGTCCGGGTATCAAGCGGCGGGTATTTTTGCTCTCGGCTCAAACTGCACAAAAGGCTCAGGTTGGCGAAGTTTCTTCGTCCTCAGGCGATTCGCTTTCTGACGGTAGGCGGCAAAACTCCTTTCCAAGCGGGTCTATAGTGCGAAGCCATCACGCCCGCGAAATAGTACTCGGTTACGCCTCGCCGAGCTCGGTCAACAGTTGGCGGCGAGTAAGCGCCTCCTCGATCTCGATCTCCTCGAAGCACACGAGACCGGGCACAAATCGAAATGGCGCTACCGGCAAGATCTTGGCAAGCGCGCCGCCAAGACAGTTCGACCTAGGGCTTTGAAGGCGGGCGACCTCGTTCTGCGCCGTGTCCAGAACTTGTCCAATGCCAACAAGTTAACTCCTCGTTGGGAGGGCCCGTTCACGGTCGTTTCTTCTGCTCGCCCGGGGGCTGTTCGCCTGGCCATGGAGGACGGGAGAGAGCTGACCAGCACTTGGAACATCGACCAGCTTCGTAAGTTCTTTGTGTAGGTCTTTTCTGTGTTTGCTTAGCTTTGCGCTTTTGTAAAACTTCGCGCCTTAGTTCGTTCAAGTCTCTCGGGCACCATGTAAAGTTCAATCCAATTCTCAGTGAATCTTCGCGGCCTCTGTGCCCTTTTCACTGTTTGTCTTCTCAGACTACTTTCTCTCTGGTAACACTTGATGGCTGCCCGGTCTTGCGAACTCTTGGCTCCGCAATCTTAAGGATTGTTCCCTACCCGTATCTGGTTCCGACAAGTTCCTAAACTTCGGGGTTGCGTAACACGGCCTTTCCACCTTGCGGCTAAATGCGCTCTCGTAAGCCCTCCGCGGCGGAGGCACTTCTTTGCTCGGCACGACCACTTGGCAAAGCTCTGCTCGTAAGCCCCATGGCGAAGCACTTTCCTTGTTCGGCTACTCTCGGGCGCCTAACTTCGTCAGCGGCGGACTACGGGCAGAATCGAGCAAAATGCAGGTGTCGCTCTTTCTCCCTACGCTTACGTCTTGTGAGTTCATAGCTTGGTTCTCGAGCATCGTCCGTCACCGGGGCTGGGGTGTCGCTCTTTCTCTTGTGCACTGTTGGGTTCATAAACTCGGGTTTCGGCAGATGCACTGCGAAGCTGGGAGTTAGGCGGAGCGCTCTACAGTTTTCTTAAACTCCTAAGCTGTTAAGCTTTTCTCTTAGTTTTTGTTCGTTCTTGTCCTTTTTGCTGCTCTCTCTTTGCGAGGGAAAAGGTAAGTCTTCATTAACAAAATTTGCGGTACAAAAGTCCATCTCGGGTTCTGACCCTCTGACTACCTAGAAGCGAGTTGCTCCTTGAGCTCCTCGATCACTTCCTTAAGCGCGGACTTCCCCACAGGCTTTGAAGCCCTCTCGGCCTCGGCTCGGAGGCGATCGGCTTCCTCCTTGCTGCTCTGGCCTGCTCAGTCGCCCGCCATGCGGAGAGCCTCGACCTCTTGGTCTTGGCCCTTGGTGGTCGGTCGAGCCTCGCTCGACTAACTTGTCTGACCGGCGGTCTTGAGCTGCTCGTCCAGCTCCTTGACCCTGCTCTCTCGCGGTGATCGCCCTCACCGCCATCCCGCATCTCTCCTCAATCTCCTCTGTGAAGCCCACAGGTTGAGATCTTAGCACAGAGTCCCGCGGATGTCTGCTCCTCCTTGGCAAGCCGGGCTTTGAGCTTGGGCTTCCTCTGCAAGCTGGTTCCTTGATGGGGCAGCGTCGGTGGCTTGCTCCTCGAGCCACCGTGCGGCCCGACATCTCCTCCGTGGTGCTTTCGCCTTCACGGCTTGCCTTGGCTCCTCGGCTTCCTTTAGGAGAGCCTCGGAGAATGCCTCTCCTTGGTCAACTTGGCCTTGAGCTTCTTCGCTTTCGCCTTGACCGGCTCGGCTCTGGGCAGCAGCGAGTGCTCGCCCGGGATCTCTGCCGAAGATGCTCCGGGAGGATGCCGGCCTGGCGGCCCGTTCGATGGTGACCCCATCCTCGAGTTCGCCATGGTGTCCCTCAAGACACGAGAGGAAGAACAAGTTAACTACGTTGCGATGATATGGCTAAAATTGAATAAAATTCGGCCTCGGTGTTTACCTTGCCAAGTCGGCGTTTCAGTCCGCGACGCAGGCGGTCCTCGAGGCCATGCGTCACGAAGCCCCGCTCGTGCGGGATGAGGCGGGCGCGCTCTTGCCGTCGCCGCCTTGTGCGCTCCTTCTTCTTGGGGCGCGTACGCTTTCTTTCGGGAAGCGGGAAGCGGCAATGGCTACTTTCGTCTCGCTCCTTCCCCTTCCTTCTCCTCTTCCGCCGAACGTCTTGGGCGAGGCCGACTCCTCCGCTCGGCGGCGCCGTTGTTTCCACCGGCGGGGCGACACCTTTCGGCTGCTCGGGGCTTCTTCTTGTTCCGGGCAGTGGGGTCTCACCTTGCTCGGCGGAGAATCCCGTCGCCGGGGGTGAGCTGCCCTGCGGCGAAGTGCTGGCGATACCGGCTGCTCGGTCACCTGAAGCGCGCTTCGAACCATTGCCTTGGCCCGAGTGCAATGGCGCCACCGGCTGCTGTTTTCGCCTCTAGCCGCTTCACGCGCCTTTGGTGCGTCGATCGCTCTCGCTTGGAGCCAGCGGTAGCAGAGCTCCACGCCGCCAATTTTGTCCTTGAGGCTTCGCCACCCTCCGCTGCATGACGCCCGTCACGGTGTTTCGAGGCGTGATGACCGCTCAACCGCCTCCTCGGCGCTCGTCCGTGGCGGTCTCTTCTTGGGCGGTGATGAGCGAGTTGATCGTTAAGTCTAATGCGGTCGGAGCTGGAAAAATCAAAAGATCGATTTCTACATACCGCCGGGGGCTTGACCATGATCTTCTTCGCGAACTTTCCGCCTTTTCCTCGGGGCTCCTTGGCGGCTTCTCGCTTTGGCCCTTGGGCGTTCGCGGCGATGAGCTCGGCTCTACGGTGGTGAGCACTCCTCTCGCGCATAGCGCAAGGAGTTTCTCCTTGCGCGCAACCTCCTCCTCGAGTCTCCTTTGCTCGGCGACTGTTGTAGCCGCCCATGTGGCCGGGTGAGCTTGCGTGTAACGCCTAAGCCAGAGGGCCATGGTCTTCCTCTTCGTCGCTCTGCTTTCGGCGAGGAGGGAGGGCTTGGTCTCTTCTCATTGGGGTGACCGCCGCCCGCTTGAGTCTGCCTTGGCGCTCCGTCGCTGCGGTTGGTTGCTTGGCGGTGGCGGCCGCCATGGCGCAGCGAAGCTTCGCGTCGGCTCGGCCGCCACCTTGGGCTTTGTGGCCGCCTTGGCCTTGCCCTTCTTGGCTTCTCCTTCTCGAGATCGGAGAGATCCTCGGCGATCCCTCAGGATCGGTGGTCCTCTGTGCATTTTGAGAAGCGAGCGTCGGCATTAAAACCAACAGCGTAAATCTAGCAACACGGGCTGGGTATAAGTGATTTACCTCAAATGCGTGCGGATGAGCACGTTTCTCGGACAGTGTAGGCCACCTCGCGGTGACCTCGTTGTCTTTCTTCGCCGCCTTGGCATGGCGTCAACCCGCTTCGGTCACCCATGCGTCGGTTGGCATCTCGCCCGGCGAGATGGAGTCGTTAAATTCTGTTAGGAGGAAGCGATCAATGAAGAGGTTGAGTCTTAAAGGCACTTACCCGTGCTCTCCTTGTGATGTCTTTCCATCCCTCTATCTTGTAGAAGGATAGGACCTTCTCCGCAGCCGGGCGATTACATTGTTGTGAAGTCTCGGATGATCTCCACGCGTGAGCCCAAGGCTCACGAGGAGGCGATCTTCCTTGTCGCGTGCCGATCCTCGGCACTCATCTCCGGCCGAGGCATTCTTTCCCCTCGCCGGCGCCTTTCCGGTGAAGATGAGCTTCTTGTCGCCGCTCGCTTGTTGTAGAACCACCTCACCCACCACGCGCCCATTGAGTCGGCGGAGGTGGGCGAGTCTGGCCGTCGTCGGCGGTGGCCCTGAGCTTGAGGTAGTAGCACCCGGCGCCGAGCGGCGCGGGCTGCTCCTCGTCCTCAGTATAATAGTGGAGGAACAGCCCACCGGTGGATCGATTCTCAGATAGCCTTCGCGCAGGTGTGCGAAGGCGGCCATCTGGAGGATCTTTGTTGGATTGAGGTTCGCCACCTCCAATCCGCTAATGTTTAAGAGGCCTCAACGAAGTCGCTTTCAGGAGATCGCAACCCGAGCAGTGCGGCTGTTGAAGTTAACAAATTCTCCCTCCAGCTCCCGGAGTATCCTCCTCTCGGGCGACCTCCATTCTACGGTGTCGATGTGGCCCTCCTCCTCCCAGACTTTCAGGTCCTCCTCGGTCGAGCTAGTGCTTGGGTGAACTTGGCCATAGTGGTTCCCGGGATGGGCGAGCAAGGTTGGTGATGGAGTTTTGGTCGCTTGATCTTTGGTAGCAGGTTGGAACTAGGGCTTAGAGAGGAAAGGCGTGAGAACAGTGGGCTGGCATGGCGGCTTAGGTGCTTTATAGTCCGTATAAGCAGCTCTGCACGGTTTAGTCCCAAAGCGGCTAGTTTTTATTGCAGCGGCTAGGTAAAAGCGATGCTTTGTTTTCCTTCTTGGCAATGACAGAAGTTACCGTTGGAGTGCCGCCAGCGGCTATTTTTCGGTGTATGCTGACCAAGGCCGAGTGCTCTGCTCAGACGGATGTCGTTTCTGTTCGACGCGACGGAGTTGCTTTGCGCCGTCGAGTTTATTCGGTCCCGAACAAGTCTTGTCGGTTGAGCCGTAACTTTGCCTTGATGCGCTGTTACATGCCTTTATAGCAGAAAAATACCCTCTTAGCGACTTTGAGTCTCAAGAGGGCGACCCCACTCTAGTGAGTCCTTCCACTTGAGTCTCGGGGGCTAGGCTGTCGGGGATTAGATCACGGCCCATTGCCATGGCCCACTCCCCGACGGCCCAATCGAGCGACCTACCGGGGCCTAGCTCCTTGGAAGGTTACTGTCGAGCCCATGTGCATCTGCCGAAAACAGCTTCATGGTCGGCACGGTGCGTGATGGCCTAGGATTCTGTTTGAGTTCGACTCGAGCGAGTTACTGCAGACTACGTGAAGACCGGGGCGTGGTTTCCGGATTGGATTAGGAGTCGTGATCCCCAAGACTAGGAGTATGCCTTATCTACCTCGGGATATATTTGGCATGTATGAGTTAGATTCACGATCTCGTAGTTAGCGGCCCGATATTCCCTCGGTGATCGGTTTGCTCGCACTATATAATGAGCCTCTACGGTGTGTAGAGGAGAGTTTTTAGGCATCGGCATCTCATAGGCGCCGGATCTTCGCATCGTCGCACTGGTACACACATAATCTCGCCGAGACTTGTTTGTCTCGCCGAGCCACCTCTTGTATTCATCCTTGATATATAAGAAAGGCTGGACGTAGGGCTATTATCTCTCCCGAGAGGCCTGAACCAGGATAAAACCCTTGTCTCTTGTTAGTTCTTTGTTAAGTGGTTGTTCGGCGTGTCTCCTATCTCCTCTTTGAAGAACCTTGGTTGACTTGGGTCGATATCCCAACCGTCGACACCATGCTTTATTCCTAATGGTTCAGCAAGACATGGAAATAGTCTATCAAACAACTAAAATCCCTATTTTGTGTTGATGCCATGTGTGGCAAGTAAACTTTTGTAATCTGGTTGTGACTTTTGAACACTGGTTGTGACTTTTGTAATCTGCTTGTGACTTTTGGACACTGGTTGCGAATTTCACATTTGTGCAAGGTTGTGCCAAGTATATTAAACATATATGCAAGGTCATGAACATGGGTTTAACACAATTTGCTACTGTCAGCATTCAATACAAACCAGAGTCACCACAATTACTACAGAATTGTATACTGCTGCCAACATGCTAATACACAATTAAGCATAACATTTTGTTTCAGCTACATCCAGAGTCACCAATACATAACATTTCACTTTCACAACATAGCAACTACTACTGCTAACATGCTAATTAAAACAGCAAACCCTACAACTATAATCATCTTAATTTGTGCTAGTATCTGACAAATCTCTAACATCTCAGAGATGCCCTTCTTATCTGAAATGACACTCTTCGCTATTGGATTGTCCTTCAGTTGTACTGCTATTGCACTGCACTTCTTCACTTCATGCTTACTTCTTGGATCTGAAGTTACCTCAGATCGAAAGCCACTTCCTTCCTCCTGTCTCAATCCCAACCTAGCTAGGTACAACTTGTACTCATCCTCCCACTTGAAAAAATTGCATGTCTGATCTCCCTGTGTGCAATAAACTCAAATCAAAACAAGAGCTTGCGAACCTCGGAAAACCAATTACAAGCAAATTTCTCAGCTCACAAGCAACTTACTTGAATATTGTTCGGGCACTTGTAAAATATCCTTCCCGGATTTGACTTGATATTGCTCTGCAACCTCACAACTGAAATCTTGCACCTTGGACAATCCACTCTCACGAGAGCGGAGTCTTCGATTGTGTTTGACGACGACGAGGCCATGGCCTTGGCCAGCGGAGCTCTGGATCGCTGCCGCCACGGGCTCTAGGGTTTGTCGCCGCTGCCCACGCGATGGGGATTTTTGGGTCAGGCTCGTTACGATCCGGTTGGTCGAGACGGATAGGAGGATACTTGGCACCATGACGACATATAGGGCCCATCAGATGTGTACCGTATTTGCTGCGTATTCTTGCTTGGATATGTGGCGGTGGCCATAATGGCGTGTTTGGAGCGCTAAACAAGCTTAAATGGCATTTGGCCTCGACCCCGTTGAGTAATGGCAGTTCTGGTTTGCGAAAATTGAATAATGGCAGATACGCTAAAATCCCTAGTAAATAACATTGCTGCTTTTGTTTGGGAGACAAAAACCCATATTTAAATGGAAAAATTAATTATAGGCCACTCCAAAGGTTGACTATTAACTATATATGCCACCGTAAAGAATGTAATTAACTATTCATCGCTCCAATCAAATTTCTCTTCATGAAATGTCACTCTCTACCAGAAATCAACATAATAAAAAAACCATTTTCGCAATAAGAAAAAAACTTCGGTCCATCAACCATTGATAGGTCCTGAAGGACCGGAAGATTCCTCATGCAAGGCTATTTATAGCTTGGTTTCCCTTGATTTTTTTTCCTTTCCCCAGTGAAACCTTTTTTGATTATTTCTGTGTAGATTATTTATTACTCCTTGCATCTTTACCATTTCGGAAGTTGAACAGTTTAAGCTATGAGCTGCCTGTTTAAAATTTTCAACATAGAACCAAAGATATACAACTTCTCTTTTTTTTCCTCTTGTATAGATCGGCAGCACAATTTTTTTTTTCTTAAGAGCTCACGCTACGGCTAATGGAAATATTGAAACAATCTAGCGGCGGCAGGGTCGTGACCCTGTGGGAGATGCTAGATTCACCAGTTTGGATTTGCAGATCGATCAGAGAAAGGATCAAGTTTAAACACAAGGGGCATAAGTGTCTTTTTTTTATTGCGAAAATGGATTTTTATTATGCTAATTGTTGTTAAAGGGTGAGGGTGGCATTTTATGAAGATAATTTTGATTGGATTGGCAAATAGGTAATTACAATCTTTGTCATGGCATATAGTTAATAGCTAACCTTTGGAGTGGCATATAATTAATTTTTTCTATTTGGATCTTTGAGATGTTAAATAGCAAGAGGTCAATCTTTGAGAGAGTAAATATCCAAAAAAAAATTTAAAAAATACATAGGAAAGCTAAGTTACACAACACGTCCATGGAGCACATAGTAAAACAAAGAAAATAGTAAAAACATCACCAACTACACCTCGGTATATCTACTATAAAGCACTATTTGTCGATGGTTGGGATATCGGTCCCAAGTCAACTAAGGTTCTTGAGAAGGGGAGATAGAAGACTCTGCCGAGCAGGGCAAACAGCAATCAACGATCAACGAGCAGACACAGGGTTTTTATCCTGGTTTGGGCCTATCCGGGGAGATAACAACCCTACGTCCAGTGCTTCTTTTTATGAAAGAGGATTACAAGGAGGAATTCGGCAAGATGAACAGGTCTCGACGAGATTCTGGGTGTACATGAAGTAATATGCGATCTTGGCTTCGTGCGGTGCCCTCTACACGCCGTAGGGGCCTGGTATATATAGTGTTAAACAACCGACCTATCGGGGGATAAACGGGTCGGGCTGACCACGAGGACATAACGAACTCGTATACATGCCAAACACATCCCGAGGAAGATAAGGTATACTTCAATTCTTGGGGATCACGACGTCTTCTTCAATCCGGAAAACTACGTCCGGGTCTTCACGTAGCCGCGCAGAACTCTTGTTCGAGTCGGACTCAAACAGGAATCCTAGGCCGTTCGCAGCAGTGCCAACCCGATGGTATTCGGCGGGATGCTCATGGATCGAAAGAGCCTCTAGGAGCCAGCCCCTAGGAGGTCAGGTCGGGGATTAGATCACGCCCATTGCCATGGCCCACTCCCCGACGGCCCAATCGAGCGACCTACTAGGGCCCGGCTCCTAGAAGGTTCTATCTGCCCATATGCGTCTGTAGAATACCATCGGGCCGCACGGTGCGTAACGGCCTAGGATTCTGCTTGAGTCCGACTCGAGCAAGAGTTCACGACGGCTACGTGAAGACCCTGACATTGGTTTCTGATTGAATAGAAGTCGTGATCCCCAAGAATTGGAGTATACCTTATCTACCTGGATGTGTTTATATGTATGAGTTCGTTATTTAACTCAGTAGTTAGTCTGCCCGATTATCTCTTGATAGGCCTCGGTTTGCTCAAGACTATATAAAGAGAGCCTCACGTCGTAGAGGAGCTCCGCACTTGATCTTCGCATTATTGCTTCCTAGTACACCATAATCTCGCCGAGACTTGTTCGCCTCGTCGAGCCACCTCTTGTATTCATCCTTGATATATAAGAAAGGCCGGCGTGGGCTATTATCTCTCGAGAGGCTGAACCAGATAAAAACTCGCTCTCCCATTCACGTTGTTCGTGGTTGTTCGGCGTGTCTCCTATCTCAATCTTAAAGAACCTTAGCGACTTGAGATCGATATCTCAACCGTCGACAGCTGGCGCCGTCCGTGGGGATCTGCAGACGAAAGCGATCGAACTCTATCGGCGATCGAGCGATTCTCCCCGAGGACTACGACTCGGAAGGCGCGGATGTCTCTTCCTGCCAGATCCGATCGATCCTTCGATCTTGATCGCCTTCCAGATCTGGTTCGCCGGGCGGCTCTTCGCCGGCGCTGCTCTGTCCCTCGCGACGAGCTCCGTGCTCGGGGGCTGGATCTCCTCGCGCCGGGCAGCTCTTCGCCCGCAGCGCAAGTCTGGTCCCCGCGACGAGCACCATGCTCGGGGACTGGATCTCTTCGCCGGGCAGCTCTTCGCTCGGTCGCGTCTGGTCCCGCGACGAGCTCCGTGCTCGGGCCCGGATCTCTTCGCACGGGCAGCTCTTCGCCGGGCGCGTCTGATCCCGCGACGAGCTCAGCTTCGGGGCTCGGATCTCTTCGCGCGGTAGCTCTTCGCCGGGGCGCGTCTCGTCCCAGCGCAAGCTCCGTGCTCGGGTTGATCTCTCCTCGCGGGCAGCTCTTCGCCCATGCGCAAAGTCTCGTCCCGCGACGAGCACCGTGCTCGGGGCCGATCTCTTCGCTGGCAGCTCTTCGCCGGACGCGTCTGGTCCCCGGGCGAAGCTCCGTGCTTTCAAATTGGATCTCCTCGCGCTGGGCGACTCTTCGCCCATGCGCAAGTCTGTCCCCGCGACGAGCACCGTGCTTTCGGGATCGGATCTCTTCGCACAGGCGACTCTTCGCCGTCGCGCGCGTCTGGTGCCATGCGGCGAAGCCTGTGCTTTCGAGGATGGATCAAAATTCCTTCCGGATCCGGGGCTGTTCGCTCGGGTCAGGATGACGGGAGAGAGTCGACCAAACACTTGGAACATCGACCGACTTCGTAAGTTCCTCGTGTAGGTCTTTCGTTTCCCTAACCCGCGCTTTTCTCAAATTTCGCGCCTTAGTTCGTCCAAGTCTCTCGGCCGCCATGTAAAGTTCAACCCATTGAGCGGTGAATGTTCGCGTCCCCTGCGGTCCTTCTCACCACTTGTCTTCTCGGACTACTCTTTCTCTCTGGTAACACTTGATGGTCAGTCCGGTCTTGCGAACTCTTGGCTCCGCGATCTTGAGGGTTTCCTGCCCGTGTCTGGTTTCAACAAGTTTCTAAACTTCGAGTTGCGTAACCGGCATCCAAATTTCTTGCGGCTAAGCTCGCTCTCGTAAGCCCTCCGCGGCAGAGGCACTTACCGCTCACGGCCACGACCACTTGGTAAAGCACTGCTCTCGTAAGCCCTCCGCGCGAGGCACTTTCCTTGTTCGGTTACCTTGAATCGCCTAACTTACGTTAACGGCGCCTCACAGAGCGAGTCGATCGGAGATCTGGTGTCGCTCTAACTCTCTACGCACGTGCTTGAAATCGCAAGTTCAGGTCTTCATGCATCGTCCGTCAGAGGCTAGGGCGTCGCTCTTTCTCTTGTGCACTGTTCGAGTTATGGCTCAGTCCTCGGCAATACTGCACAACGGGGGAGTTAGGCTAAGCGTTCTACGGTTTTGTTAAAACTTTCTAGCGCTGTTCGCCTTGCTCTTGGTTTCTGTTCGTCCTTGTCTTTTCTTTGCTCTTTTTGCGGAAAAATCTGCTCGATCGAACTCTCGCTCGATTCAAGCGCTTTTCGGCGGTCTTGAGTGCTCGGCCGGCTCCTCGGAGGACTACCTCTCCTCGGTCGGTTGGGACTTGAGCTGAATTTCGCAACCCGATGCGTTTTCGTTTTCCAGTTCTTTTCCTTAGCGTTGGTTTTCAAAACCTCGTTGGTCTTCGCTCGTAGTGCTCCCGCGTCTGAGCATGTCTTTTATCCGCAGCGACACATGCGGCTCCGGTTAACGGCGGTGCACCGCAGGAGTTTCAGCCCCGTAAGCCGATTCTCATCGCAGCGGGCATGCCCACCGTAGTCGATTCTCATCGCAATGGGCACTCTGGCGCTGGTTCCGCGCCTCACGAGGCGACACTAACGCTGCGGGTCCATGTCCGGATAAGATTTACGCCTCGCCGTCTTGCTGCGGCTAAGGTCCCGATCGCCTTCCACGGTTAGCGGTCTTAGCCCGCTGAGGCTGCCCTTGCCCGCACGTCTTCTTTATCCATGCTCGTCCTTCACAGCACGGTAATTGAGCAATGCACCACCAACGAGTCCCGCCCACCGTAAGCGATTCTCATCCATAGCGGGCACTCCTTGCGTCGGTTCGCGATTCGCCGAGGTGACACTAACGCTATCGGGGGCGTGCCGGAAAAATTATGTCTTATGCGGGTAGAGTCGTCTTTAGCGTGTTTTTCAAAACTTCGCTTTGCTCTTCTTAGAACTGTTCTTGCTCTCTTTTTCTCCTTGTGGCTTGTTTCTTGTTTATCTTTTGCGGAAATACAGAGCGGGAACGTCGGACTCGGTGATGGTCGTGGCGAGGTTCGAGCTTCCCCACCAAAGCCGATGTCGCATCCTCTCTTCTCGGGTTTGCTCGCGCATGCCGTGGGGCGATTCACTTCACCACGTATGATTTCTTACCTTTGCGGTCTCGACCTTCACAGTTCGGCTAAGTCAAAGTAGTCGCCACCAACGAGTCCTCGCCACCGTAGTCGATTCTCATCGCGAGCGGGCAAGCCCATCGTAGTCGATTCTCATCGCGGCGGGCACTTCAGCGTCGGTTACGCACTTGCCAAGACAACGCTAACACCGCCGCAAGGAATAAGTCATGGGTAAAGCGTTGATTTCACACGTTCTCTTGCGGCTCGATTGCGTCGGGTTGTGATTCGTCTCGCGACCGGCGGTCTTCGCCGGAAGCGCTGATCTGGTCCCCGCGACGAGCTCCGTGCTCGGGCCGGATCACCTCGCCGGCAGCTCTTCGCCGCGCGAGCTCTACCGATGCGTCTTCGCTGATCGCACTTTCGGTTCCTTTAACGAGCTCCGTGCTCGGGACTAGATCTCCTTACTTGGTTCCTTTGGCGAGCTCTACACTCTGGGGTGGGTCACCTTTCCCATTCGTATGTATTATCTGCTCCAAGCACACGATCTCGTCCCGAGGCACATCACCTTCGCTCCCCGAGCATAACGTTTGCTCGAGGCGCAATCTCTGTTTCTCGGACAAGCTCTGGCAGAGATGGTTCCTTATCTTTTCCTTGGCATCCGAATGCACGGATGCGGCGAAGACGAGTCCGTCTCGCGACTTGCTATGTTCATTCTCCGGAAGATCCGATCTTCACGGGATGCGGTGGTACGCTCTTCACTACCAAGAAGTCAATCCTCCTTGGTGACGTTCGACCTCAAGGAGATGAATCACCTCACTTCTTCCGATTTACGTATCGAGTGGGTACTCGCTCGGACGGATGTCGTTCCTCGGCCTTAGCGGAGTTGCTAAAGCCTTGATCGGGTTTATTCGGTCCCGAACAAGTCTTGTTCGGTTGAACCATAACTTTGTTCGATGCTTTGTTACATGCCTTTGTAGCGGGAAAAATACCCTCTTCGTGACTTTGAGTCTCAAGAGGACAACCCCACTCTAGTGAGTCCTTCCACTTGAGTCTCGGGGGCTAGGCTGTCGGGGATTAGATCACGGCCCATTGCCATGGCCCACTCCCCGGCGGCCCGATCGAATGTACCTACTAGGGCCCGGCTCCTAGAAGGTTCTATCTCGCCCATATCGTCTGCCCGAGCGACTTCTTCGGGCGGCGCGGTCGCGTAACGACCTAGGATTCTGTTTGAGTCCGACTCGAGCAAGAGTTACGCGGCTACGTGAAGACCGGACATTGGTTTCTCGGATTGGAATAGAAGTCGTGATCCCCAAGAATTGGAGTATACCTTATCTACCTCGGGATGTGTTTGGCATGTATGAGTTAGATTCTGAACTTCGTAGTTAGCCGGTCCGATTATCTCTTGATAGGTCGGTTTGCTCGGCACTATATAAAGAGAGCCCTACAGCGTGTAGAGGGCTCCGGGCACTTGATCTTCGCATTATTGCTTCCCGTACACCATAATCTCGCCGAGACTTGTTCGTCTCGTCGAGCCACCTCTTGTATTCATCCTTGATATATAAGAAAGGCCGGCGTGGGGCTATTATCTCTCTCGAGAGGCTGAATCGGGATAAAAACTACTGTCTCACTGTTATTTGTTGTTCGTGGTTGTTCGGCGTGTCTCCTATCTCAATCTTAAAGAACCTTAGCGACTTGAGATCGATATCTCAACCGTCGACAGGCTGTTCGATTAGGCCGTCAAGGAGTGGGCCATGGCAATGGGCCGTGATTTTATCCCCGACACTATTGGTGTACCCTATATTCATCCCTATAAAATTCATTCATAATTTATACTACACTCTAAAAGATTACTTTCTTGCAGCAGCCTCTGTACATATGCTACAGTATTATATAGGATATACAATATTATTAAGAACATCCCAACGGGCAACGGCCCCCTCTATCTCTCTCTAAAACAATACTCCGCATTGCTCTAACGACAGGTGTATTAATCCCTCACACACACAGCCCAGCTCAACAACTTGTTATAATCCTAAGGGTTTATGGGTCGAAAGCCCACGTCGAACCCTAGGGGTATTATGGGCGAAACCGAATTAGTAGCTATATATATGAACCCCATGTACCACAGAGAGATATACATCAATAAAGATTATTGTGCCTGGCTTTGTCTCTCAAGATCTGTCTCCTGTCCACTGTGATTTGTTTGTGTGCGTGCGTACGACGAACGATTCACAACACGTTATCAGCACGATCCGCTCTCAGGTTTGTGATCATCGGTACGTTGTTACACGCAACAGATCTTTTATTCGATCTACTGTTTTTCGTTTCCAATCTAGTAGATCGTTTTTGGTGTCATGCGTCCCGAAGACCATGGCACTGCACGCCGGCCGCTGCACAGCGCCGTACACATTGCATGCCGCCGTGCTTGCCGCGCCGCCGCGCCGGCCGCGCAGGCCGGGCCGTCATGACGGCTGCACCGCCGCGCTGTGTCCTTACGCCGCCGCGTCACCGCGCCCTTGTGCGTCCGCCGAGCCGTGCCTCGGCGCTGCCACGGCCGTGCCTCTGCGCCTCCCCGGTCGCGCCGTATCTGCCGTGCACGCCGCGCCGTCTGCGCCCTGCGCGCCAGCGCGCCGCGCCGACCCTGTACCCGCGACGGCCGCGCCTCAGATCCCCACATGCAGCGCCTCCCGCAGGCCGCGCCGCTCGCATCCCGCGCCGGCTGCGCCCGCGTCCCCGCGTGCAGCCCTGCCCGCAGGCTGCGCCACGCCATATCTCCGCGCTGGCCGCGCCGTATCTCTGCGCCATCCACGCTGCGCCAGCCACGCCGCGCCGCCCGCAGGCCGCTCCGCGCCGTGCCTCCGCGCCGGTCGCGCCGCGCCGCCCAACAGACCACGCCGCGCCGTGCCGCTGGCCGTGCCGCCACCCAGCGCCGCCGGCCGAGCCACCACCCGATGTCGCCGCCGCCACCTGGCTAGGGAAACCCTAGTACCAGGGTCGGCCGGGCTGACCGGGCTGGAAAGGCCAACTTGGCCAGTTGGACCCAGCAAGGCCCTGCAACTTGGGGCGGTGGGGGGAGATAAAGAGAAAAAAATTGGAAAGCTGGTTGGGCCGACCAGTTTTATGGGCCTTCATGGCTAAATATTAAAACAATTGGGCTTAATATTTATCTGTTTTCCCCGAATCAATTATTAAATCCCGTCGATTTAATTTTTGTATAAGGTTATTTTGTGCCTAATTAAGATTAATTATTAATTCACTGTTTTTGCATTAATCTGTAATTAAAGCCTGTAGTCTTTTAATTTTACAAATTAATTGTGAATTATTTATTCGCCTTTATGCAATTCACCCTTTTAGACCTATTGTCTAATTTATTAGTGCAAATCGGTGAATTATTAATCTCTTCGCAAATACGCATGTTATATTTTCGGAAGTAAATATTTACATAATTGTGTAGGATATGTCTAACATTAATAAGCGGGATTTTGCCCCACTTACTGTCGATGGGAGCAACTACCTGACTTGGGCTATGGATCTCAAGATCAACTTGAGTGCCCGCGCCCTTGGTACTACCATCAACCCTCCTGCAGAGGGCGATCCTCCTATCCCTGACATGATTAAGTAGTCGGCCCAGCATTTATGCGCCACCATCTACACCCAGACCTGAAGACCGAGTACATGATGGAGGACAGTCCTCTGAACCTGTGGACCTCCCTGAAGGAGCGCTACAATCAGCATGTAAACATTCTCCTGCCAGAAGCTAAGAGGGAATGGTCGGAACTGCGGTTCCAAGATTTCAAGACTGTGGCCGCTGCTATCCACAAGGTAACTTCAAAATTGAAGTTTTGTGAACATGAAATCTCTCAGGAGGAGATGATTAATAAGACCTTGTGCACCTTCCACCCTTCGATGATGATACTCCAGCAGCAGTATCGTCAATTGAAGTTCACTAAACACTCTGACCTTATACTGACTCTGCTGGAAGCGGAGAAGCATAACGAATTCTCATGAAGAATCATTGGTCCGCCTACGGGACCGAGTGCGCTGAAGCGCACGCCAATGCTCAGAGTTCTTCTGGTGGCAAGCGTCGCCAGAGGGGAAAAGGGAAGAAGGGCCAAGGCAATCGCCTCAGTGTGCAGAAGAAAATTGAAAAGGGAAAGGAAGGTAGGAAAGGCAAAGGGAAGTCCAATGAAAACCCCACGAAGAAGTCGCACCAGCCTCACAGACCATGTTTAGGCTTTCATTTGTGGTAGCAAGGGCCACTGGTCGCGGACTTGCCGTACCCCCAAGCACCTTGTTGAGCTGTACCAATAATACGCCAACAAAGATGGCGAGAAAAAGAACCTCAAGTCCGAGGTGCACGTTGTTCAGCTAGAAGCTTCTCATTGTGAGGAGAAGAGCGACGACAAGATGGCCGTTGATAGCCCGAAGCAAGAGGCCAATGCATTCGATGATGAGGACGACCTCCTTGGCATGGAGCTCGAAGATGCATACGGCGATATGCAATAAAGCTCGAAGATGCATACGGCGATATGCAATAAATTATCTATGTTGGACATTATCTTTACTATAGTTAGCGTGTTTGCTTAGTTCCTGGAGAACAATTTACCGTCTTGTTTAGTTAAACAGTTTAACTCTATGTCTTGTAAGTCCCTGGAGGACCTCACTTTGTGTTGAGATGGTCAATCACTTTGCTTATTTAATATGCTGTCGGCTTTTAATTTAAGTTTGTGATTGTTGAAGATTATATCCTGATTGGGTGTATGATATATTCTTATGACGTAGAATTTACTCCCTTGCCCTGAATGGAAGAAGAGCTCTGTCTAGTAGACAGTTGCACCACTAATACAATACTTAGGGAGACGAAATATTTCCAAAACCTCCAGAAGAGGGATGGGAGTATAATTACGATTGCTGGAAGCAACGCTAGGATTGTTGGCTCCGGTCGAGCTACAGTCATTCTCCCCTTGGGTACCACTATCACGATCGAGGATGCACTATTGTATCCGAAATCAACCTGTACCCTTCTTAGCTTTAAAGACATCCGCATGAATGGCTTTCATATTGAGACCGATCGTGAAGGCGGGGCATAATTCCTGCTTATGACGGTAAAAGATGGATGTCATAAGCGTGTAGTGGAGAAACTTCCTTCTCTTTCGTCTGGCCTATATTATACTTATATAAAGCCCTCTCCTCACATTGCTATGGAATCTAAATTAGCAACCCTAGACCCCTATTGGATCTGGCATGATCGTCTAGGGCATCCTGGTCTGATCATGATGAAAAGAATAGTTAATAATTCTGTAGGTCACACCCTGAAGGTATCAAAATTTCCGAAACCAGAAGTTTCTATGTGCCCTGCATGTGCCAAAGGGAAATTGATCATTAGACCCTCTTACCTCAAAGTCCAAGATGAGTCACCGAATTTCCTGGAGAGAATTCAAGGTGATATCTGCGGACCGATTCTGCCAGTTTCTGGTCCGTTTAGATATTTTATGGTACTGTTAGATGCATTTACGAGATGGTCCCATGTATGCTTGCTATCTACAAGGAACCATGCTTTTGCTAAGACTATTGCTCAAATCATCAAACTACAGGCCGACTTTCCTGAAGAAAGGATTAAGTTCATTAGGTTGGACAATGCCGCGGAATTTAGTTCGCGTGCGTTTAATGATTATTGTATGGCCATGGGCATAACCGTAGAGCACTCTGTACCACATGTGCACACCCAAAATGGCCTGGCAGAATCGCTGAAAAAGAGGATTAAATTAATAGCTAGACCTTTATTACATAATTGTAAACTCCCAACCAGTCGGCATACCATCAAACCTCCCCTATCGAGATAGTGCATGGGAAACAACCTTGTATTTCCCATCTGCGTAAGTTTGGCTATACTGTGTACGTGCCGATCTCACCACCACAGCGGACTTCCATGGGTCCCCACCGGAAACTGGGGGTCTATGTAGGATTTGATACTCTGTCTATTATAAAATACCTCGAGCCTATGACAGGTGATCTCCATAAGGCGAGGTTCGCTGATTGTATTTTTTATGAGGGCAGTTTCCCGGCATTAGGGGGAGAGAAGTACCACTATAAAGAATGTCGGGAACTAGATTGGAATGTCTCTGGCATCCAGGCCCTAGACCCACGTACAAAAGATACTGAACTGGAAGTTCAGCGGATAATTAATTTGCAGCAAATTGCAAATAGGCGCGGATGCTTTCACCGACTATAAAGGTGTAGCGAATCGCATATACCAGCGGTAAATGCACCGAAAGAGTGGAGGTACCCAAAGAAACTCAAATCCCCTTCTTGGTAAGAGGGAGATCGGTGCACGCGATTCTAGCTCGCGGAGACGACCGCAAAAGCAAAGAATCGGTGCAGACTCATTACCCTTGTTGGGATAGATAGATCGACCTGATGTCGAGAAAGACCACCCAGAAGGTGGCACCCACCCAGGAGGTGGCGGACCCAGCTGACCATGCTTGCAGCACCTTTCAGTCTTTGGGAGATCGGAAGGCCCTGACCCCATCGTGTTAGGAAATCACGAGGAGTTAGAGGAATTAAATGAGGAAATTTCCACGAGCTATACTAGTTCAGGAGAGTTATATAAAAGAAAGTCCACCGTTGTCAACACATATTTTGCCTCAAAGATTGCTAAATCTTTGGAATTAGACCTAGAACCTAAGACCATGGCAGAGTGCCAGAAGCGCTCGGACTGGGCTAAATGGAAAGAAGCAATTGAGGCTGAGCTGCGCTCGCTAAACAAAAGAAAAGTGTTTGGCCCTGTAGAGCCAACTCCTCCCAAGGTACTCTCAGTAGGAGCTAAATGGGTGTTCATCCGGAAGCGGGATGAAAATCACCAGGTGGTGAGATATAAAGCGAGGCTAGTGGCACTAGGGTTCACGCAGAGGCCCGGTATTGATTATGATGAGACCTACTCTCCGGTCATGAGTGGAAATACCTTATGGTATTTGATATCTCTGGCAGCAACTATGAATTTAAAAATGCAGTTAATGGATGTGGTGACCGCATATTTATATGGGTCATTAGATTCGGAGATTTATATGAGAGTCACTGAAGGAATAAAAATCCCTAATCAAGGAGATAGAAATTTATATAGCGTCAAGTTGAGAAAATCTCTATATGGGCTGAAACAGTTGGGTAGGATGTGGTACAACCGATTGAGTGAGTTCCTCTTGAAGAAGGGATACACGAATAATGATGATTGTCCCTACGTATTTATAAAGAAATCCCCGAATGGATTTTGTATCATTTCTGTCTATGTTGATGATCTGAATATCATCGGGACAGCAGAGGACATCGGTGAAGCAAGTGCTCACCTAGTGACGGAGTTTGAAATGAAAGATTTGGGTAAAACCAAATTTTGCTTAGGCTTGCAGCCTGAGCATTTATCAGGAGGAATTTTTGTGCACCAGACTGTCTATACCCAGAAGGTATTAGAGAAATTTAATATGAGTAAAGCACATCCCCTGAAAATCCCCATGGTGGTCAGATCACTGAAAGTGGATAAAGATCTTTTTAGACCTAAGACAGATAATGAGGAATTATTGTGACCAGAAGTTCCCTATCTTAGTGCTATTGGTGCACTGATGTACCTAGCCAATTGTACTAGGCCTGATATCGCTTTCGCGGTAAATTTGTTAGCTAGATATAGCGCAGCTCCAACCAAAAGACATTGGACCGGCGTTAAAACTGTCTTTAGGTTCCTACAAGGTACGCAGGATTTTGGGTTGTTTTATGGGAGGAACGAGCCCAATACCATGGTGGGATACACAGATGCAGGATACATGTCTGACCCGCATACGGCTAAGTCTCAGACTGGATTTGTTTACTTGTTCAGTGATACTGCGATTTCATAGAAATCATGTAAGCAAACTCTTGTGGCTACGTCCACCAACCACTCTGAGATAATAGCATTATATGAAGCAGCACGTGAGTGTGTCTGGTTAAGAAGAATGGTAAATCACATTCAGAAGTCATATGGTATTGATACCATTAATACCCCACTGTTATTCATGAAATAATGCTGCCTGCATATTACAAATGAAAACAGGCTATATTAAGAGTAATATCACGAAGCATATTGCTCCTAAATTGTTCTATCCTCACGAGCTTTAGCAGAGTGGTGAAGTTGATATAGTTCAAGTTAAATCGTGTGATAATCTGGCAGATTTATTCACTAAGGCGTTACCTACCTCGACATTTCGTAAATGTGTCCATGGAATTGGAATGACGCGATTTCACGAGTTGCAAAGTTCAGAAGGAGAGTCCCTGAACAAGAGTCTGTAATGATCCTGAAGATCTAGTATTGCACTCTTTTTTCCTTAAATGAGTTTTCCTGAAGTTCCTCATAATAAGGTTTTTAATGAGACAATATTGCAATGTGGCATGCGTGTGTGGTGCACTCTTTTCTCCAATCATTTTTTCCCACTGGGTTTTTGGATGGAGTTTTTAATGAGGCATTGGCATATCGCGGTTTAGCCCAAGGGGAAGTGTTATAACCCTAAGGGTTTATGGGCCGGAAGCCCACGTCGAATCCTAGGGATATTATGGACGAAACCGAATTAGGCTAGGCTATATATATGAACCTCTTGTACCAAAGAGAGATATAGACCATTGTGCCTGATTTTGTCTCTCTAGATTGTCTCCTGTCCAGTATGATTTGTTTGTGTGTGTACGACGACCGATTTACAACACAACTAACCCTAGAGCCTGCGCCCGCGTGGTCCCGCCTCTTGCGCTGCGCCGCCATCCACCTCGGCTCTAACCCCGCTCCGGTCCCGGCGCCCAGTCCCGCCTCGGCTCAAACGGGCGACCTGGCGCCGCCATCCGCCATCCGCCTTCCGCCGGCGCCCTCCACTCCTCCCGGCCTCCAATCTGCCATCCGCACTTCCGCAGACCGCACCATCCCGCCGGGCGCCGTCCCGTGGACTCTTCTGCGGCTGCGTTAGTGCGGCGCCTGGCGGCTGGCGCTTCTGTCAGGAACAAATCGATTTACAGATGAAAACAGAGTATTTGGGTAGATTTCTGGAAGAACTTGGGTGAGAAAACAGAGAACTAGAATGAGATGAGAAGGGAGCAGGTGAGATTGACGGATATATTATCCATTGGTGAATTCTTGCTTACATAAAACAGGTCACGTCCGGGCTAAATAGCAACAAACCACAGAAAAGCAGCGCAGTTGCCTGGTTCTAAACAAGACAAAATGCAAAAGCTGGAAAAAAGCTACAGGAAATACGAAAACAACTTCCTGCCGTTGGATGATCATAAACGAAGCGGTATGAAGCGATCTGGACCGTAGGCTATTCCCTTCTCTTCCTCTCTGCGCTCCATTCAGTTGCCAAACCTGACAGCTTCACTGTCTTGACCTAGTGGCGCCGCGCCACGGGCCTGCGGCCACGACGCCGGCGTCGTTTGTCCGTCCCCGTGACCAACTGCGTAGCTGGTCGATGGCCTCGTTGGCGTTGCCACTCGGCCGTCCCGCCTTCCGGGGAGGGACGGAGGGTCCCTATGCGGCTAACGCCCCTACCCGCCACAGCGCCACTCCGGCAGCATACGGCGGCACCCAACAAGAACACCTCTCATGCATGTTGTCAGCAATAACCACCGATCGAGCATCTAAATTGGGTCCGATTGTTGCGTTGGAAATAACTGTGCGACATCGTTTCAGGTGGATGAATGCTAGCAAGTAGCAACGTATCAAAATGAACGAGAGCGAGGTTGCTTAATTACGAAGACGACGCATTTGATACATGGCACCCATGTCAAGCGGGAACCGTAGGCCTCCATCTTTAATCCTCGACAGCACATCAAGCAGCTCCTCGGCCTGATCACCACCCATCCTCTCGATCGAGTTCGGTCGAGTAGAACCTGGCCGCGAGCTCGATGCCGCGGCTGAGCTCCTAGAGGAACACTCCACTGTCCTTGCACCTGTCGTCCCCGATCGCTGCGCGCACCATGCTGTTCGCGACGAGCGCCGCAACCGCTCACGCATTTTCCATGGGCTCCGCGCGCCGCCGCAGCGAGCAAGAAGAGTAGCGACACGGGGGACTGGCGAATGGATTAATGGCGGAACAGGGCTAATAGATGGAAGGGCAACGGAGTGATAAAAAAAGAGAGGAGAGATATCTTTTGATGGTATAAACTGCCCTACAATCTTTCGATGGTGCTATAAACTAGAACACGTGATCTTTCGAGGGTATAGGACTAATTAATTTTGCCTTACATACAAGTAGCCTGTTCATTTTGTTACCTAGCTATATTACTAATGGAGTAATAATGGTAATGGAAAGGCAATATTCACTTATAGGTTAGCCACACGTTGTGCTGCACAACAATATTGTTGCACTAACCTTTCCTTACAATACGAAAGCATGGACAATAACAAGGAGAGGAAAATTGCAACAAAAAAAGAGTCAAATCTCATATAAGCGAGTCTGATTCACCTCGCACATCATGCGAAAAGCTTTTTCTTTCATATTGAAGTGCTATTACCACCAGCTATCCACTTTGTTTTCATCTCACAAAAAGATCTCCACTTCATTCGAAGGTTTTATTAGAATAAGGTACTGTCACATACGGATACGGTCTTCAGTCATTTAGAAATAATAAATTGAGCGAATGATATCCGTTCCTGAATGATAGCCAAGGCGGGAGGCAGAGCAGTGCTCCTCCGCCTCCTTGCCTTTTCTTCGCTTCCCTCTTAAAATAACTCTAGCCTAAATCTGTTGGCAAAGCAAGATTCGACGCGGCTAGGCATTGCTGACATTAGCTAATTAGTTGCGATGGTGTAACACTTTGTTTGTTGAGATGTGAGGCCCGTGTGGCCCGTTTGATTGTTTTGATGGAATAGTACCGCCCTAACTTGTATAGACATCATTATAGAAGCATACAACATCATAGTAGCATATAATGTTTGATGGATTCAAACATAGCACCTGTTTGGAAGAGTATTGGTCTTTCCATTCACCTCAAAGTATTCCTATGTTTGTTGATGGGAGGTTAGCAATTTAAGCTAGTGTGAACTGCATTACCAAATATCGTGTCTTCGAGAGTACTGTCGGTGTAATAAATATCAGTGTTTTAAGCCCCGATATTTATTACACCGACAGTAGCCCCCGGGTCCACCATGATACGCGAACCGTCGCACAGACACTTTTCCGTTTCTCGTGCGGTGGGAGACGAATCGTGGGGGGCCCACCTTCTGCAGCGGCCGGACGCCTGATTCTCCACCTGCGCACGATCTTACTTGGGGAACCGCGCTGCTTTTCGTGAAAAACCGAAGCGCGCGGGGCAATGATGGCGCCGCGCGCGCGTGGGGACGGAATCCAAACCGTCGCGCTCGCGCTCCTTGCTTATAAATACTTCTCTTGACGCCGCGACCAATCCTTCCGCACGCTAAGTCTTCAAACTGCCCTTCACCTTCTTCACCGCGCCACGAGCCTTCTTTGCAGCGCCACTTTTCTTTTTCGCCAACTCCTCCACCGTTTTCCATGGCGCCCAAACGCAGCAAGGGTCGCCGGGGACGCGCCATCGTCTGGGCGGCTTTACCCGCCTCCGCTGTCGACGAGGATGTGGCGACGCGGCTCCAAGGGTTCGTGCCGCTCACCTCCGTCGGTTCGCGCCCGGCACCATAGTGCCAAGCCCCGCGACGGGAGATCGTGACCTTCACTGGCGTCTTTGGCGGGGCTCGTCCGGCCGTACTCGGAGTTCTTCTTGGCGGTGCTTGCCTTCTACGAGATCCAGGCGGCGCACCTTCCCCCCAACTCTATCGTGGCACTGACCATCTTCGTCCACCTATGCGAGATGTTCGTGGGGGCGATGCCAAACCTCCCGCTCTGGCGCGGCTCTTCATCTTTGCATGAGGTCGCGCCCGAAGCGGGCCGATAAAGTTGCTACTTTACGCTCATGCGCCGCCGCCGCCTTCCTCCGGTCACGGTCAAGTCCAGCTGGAAGGATCGGCACCGCCAATGGTCAGACGTGGAGGACTCCGGTAGCTGCGACGACCTTGACCTCCCGAGGGTCTGCGGAATCCCTTGCCACCGGGGTCTCGCTGACGACTTCGGCCGAGCTAGAGGAGATCTTTGGGCGCATCGCTGAGCTCCGCCCAGCGGGCTCACGGAACCCACGTTGCGGCGGATTTTTCTTGGCGCCGCTTTGTCCGCTCGCGTGAGGGTTCGCCCGGCCTGGCAGTACTATGGTGATGACGATGGAGTCCGCCTTGTCCCCGGAGGTAAATGTTTCTTCAGTCTTTCGGGTTTCTTGTCTTTTTGGAATGTCTTTTCTTTTGACTCCTTGTGACTTACGACTTCTTCTTCTCTCTTGTGCCCAGCCGCGAGGAACGTCTTGGGAACGTGCTCGGCGATGGTAGCGGGGGCTCTGACCGCGCCCACCAAATGATATCTCTTTGTCGGAGACCATCCGCCCCTCTGCGATCGATCCACGGGGCGCAACCAAGATGCTGCGTCGCGCCGCCCCCATGGAGGTCTCGGTCCTGCGGTCCAAGTGGCCCGGGGACCACTTCAGATCCGCGATCCACCCTCGGCGACTGCCCAAGCTCCCGCGGCCGCTGCTGCTCCTGCCGTGGCGGCCGACTCCGACCGCGCTCTTGGGAAGTGCCGCCTCATCCTCGCTGAAGACGACGAAGAGGAGGGGGAGACGAGCCCAAAGAGAGCTTGCCCCTCGAGTCCTGAGCTTCCGCCGCCTCTTCCGGCCCCCTCCAGTGGGGGCCCTGCTGCTGACGCCGACGCTCCGCCACCGGGCGAGAGCGCGGCGACTCTTCCGGAACTGGCGCCGCCTGCGTCAGTTTCTTCTGCTCCTTCTGCGCCGGCGCTTCCGGCGGCACTTGCCGACGCGGCCGCCATCGCCGCCGCGACGCGCTTCTGCGCCGCCGCCGCTTGCGCCAATTTGCCTCGGCGGCGGCGATGACGCGATCAAGGCCGCCACCGCCTCCGCAAACAAGCGGCAGCGCTGCCCTTCAACCGCCGTTTTGGGCGTGCGCTCGGTAACTTTCTCGCGACTTACGCACATTTCATGTTAGGTTAGCATCTTTGCGTTTCGCATACCGAACCTGTCTCTTATTTATCTCCGTGGGATAGAGCGGACGCTGGGGCCTCAAGCTCCATCCCGCGCGACTCGCCAGCCCCCAGCCTGCCCGCGGCTCCTTCGACGGAGACGAGGCCTCCCGCCGCGGAGATCGCGCGGAGGCAGTGGAGGAACCTCCGGCCGTTACGCGGTACGCTAACGCCGTGGGTGCCGTTGCCGCCGACGTTGGTCGCTCCACCGAAGCGCTCCTGTTAATACAAACTTTTGCTCTTTTGTCGTGAGTCTCGATCAAACTTCGCGCAAACTCACTTTACTTGCGAAAAGAGAAACTGAGGCACCTGACGTCCAAAAAGCTTTAGACTGAACGTTCTACCGCAAGTGAGCGCCGTTTTCTTAGGCTTTTGGTTACTTCAACCCTTATGGCATCTCGTCAAACCGACCTTAAACGTTACGTGGCGAGAGCTTAGCTTCCGGAAGTGGTCTAGACGCCGGTGCCGCCGTTGGCACATTGCCCAGACCGAGCCGACACACCAGGCTAGAACCCGCCTTCCGTCCGCCTTGCCTCGCCCAACCGTAAGTTTAAGCGTTCGCCCTTACAACTAAGGGGCCATCAGCCTTAAGTACTTTTTCGCTACCAACTTTCGACAGAATGTCTTCTAACAGACTTTTTACGGCTACTGGCCGATCGCCAAAAGCTTTAGGCGAGCGTTCTCCGAAAGTGGCGCTTTTCATTAGGCATCTGGTTACTTCAACCCTTATGGCCTCTCGGCAAACCGACCTTAAACGTTGCGTGGCGAGAGCTTAGCTTCCGGAAGTGGTCTAGACGCCGGTGCCGCCGTTGGCGCATTGCCCAGACCGAGCCGACACACCAGGCTAGAACCCGCCTTCCGTCCGCCTTGCCTCGCCCAACCGCAAGTTTAAGCGTTCGCCCTTGCAACTAAAGGGCCATTAACCTTAAGTACTTTTTCACCACCAACTTTCAACAGAATGTTTTCTAACAGACTTAAGGCGAAAAAGAACAGATGCCGACAGAGAGACAGAACTTATCTTTATATTGCTGATGGCTTTGTACAATGCAGCCCCTGAGGCGAGCGGGGAAAGAGGAAGACCTCGCCGCTTGGCTCCAAAGGAAGGCCAAAAAAGCTCTTGGAACTGCTACCTACGGGTAGAACTTCCTCAGCTGCTCGACGTTCCAAGTGTTCGCCAATTCGCGACCATCCTCGAATCTGAGCTTTGACCGAACTCGGCGGGAGGCGAGACCACCTTGAAGGGCCCTCCCATTGGGGAGATAGTTTATTGCGCCCGGCTGCGCTTGGATTTTATGTAGAACGAGGTCGCCTTGCCGGTGTTCTCACACACCCGTCTTATTTGATAACGGCGCGATGGCTCGCGATACTGGCGGCCCGGATCGCCGTCTTGTCTCGGATCTCCTCCAGGAGATTTACTTCATCCTGACGCCGGTCAGGGTCTCTGTCTTCGCTGAACGCCGCCACCCTTGGGGACCCAAAGGCGAGCTCTGATGGGAGCACCGCTTCGAGCCATACACCAGAAGAAAGGGGTCTCGCCGGTGGCTCTGTTGGGAGTTGTCCGCGGCGCCCTGTCTGATGGGGACTTCTTCCGCCCAGCGCTTGCCGCGCTTCTCCAGACGGTCGAAAGCCCTTGTCTTGAGCCCTTTTAGTACTTCCACGTTTGCCCGCTCCACTTGCCCATTGCTCTTCGGGTGTGCAACGGAGGCGAAGCACAGCTTGGTACCCAGCTCTTCGCACCAGTCTTGGAAATCGGCGCTCTTGAACTGAGCGCCGTTGTCGGTGATGATCCTGCTGGCAACGCCGAAGCGGACGAATATGCTATTCATGAATTTTATGGCAGCAACGGACGTGATCGCCGGTACTGGCGTGGCTTCAACCCACTTGGTCAACTTGTCGACGGCGACGAACAGATGTGTGTACCCTCCGGTCCCCCACGGGAACGGGCCCAGGATGTCCAGCCCCCAGACCGCGAACGGCCAAGAAAGCGGGATGGTTTGCAGCGCCTGGGCCGGTCGGTGGATCTGCTTAGCATGAAATTGGCACGCTTCGTATCTCCTCACCACTCGAAGGCATCACGGAGGCGATGGCCAATAAAACCGTGGCGGAAAGCTTTCCCAACCAGGCGCCGGCTCACTGAATGGCTCCGCGCATGCCTCCATGGATCTCGAGAGAATTGCACTCCCGCTTCCGTGTGGCGCCTGCGATAGAACTCCGTTTGCGCCACAGCGTCTGGTCCCCCGCCTACCGTATGTGGCGCTTGGCCTTGCGCGCTATCTTCTCAGCCGACGCGTCATCATCGGGGATCACTCCGTCCCGCAGGTAGGCTTGGATCGGATCCATCCACTGACCATCCCGGATGAGTGTGACGACGTTAGCATTGTCGTCGACGTACTCTGCCTGGCCTGGCATTTCCGCCTCAACCGTCTCAGCAGTTCTTCCGCCTCCTCCCTCCAACCGGAGAGCTGCGGCAGGATTGGTGACGTCTCCTCTAGATGTGGGAGCTGCGTCAGGGAAAGCGTCGTCCCGCGCCAGATTGAAACTGCGGCAGACGGTCGCGTGAGTCTTTCTTCAAGACCCGGCGGAGCAGTGCCCTTGACGAGGCAATCGGGGCAGTTCATCCGCCATATAGTTGTCGCGCGCGAGGGGCGTGGGCGGCCAAGCCCTCAAAATGCCGCTCAACGGCGCACCTCCGCCGGTAGGCCGCCATGGTGGGATCTGAACAAGTGAAATCCTTCCTCGCTGGTTGATGATCGGGAGAGTCGCCTTTATTGCAACGCCGGATGCCCGGTCGAAGCCACCACGAGCCCGCGAGCAATCCTTCATACTCCGCGACGTTGTTAGTAGCGCGAACTCCAAAGACCACCAGTGCGGGACAATGTCGCCGTAGGAGACACGAGCGACACCCCGCCCCTCAAGCGGAACAAACCGTCAAGTAGAGAGTCCTGGCGAGTCTTGGGACGTCTTGACTCTGCGTCCGCGGAGTCCACTCGTGATTTAACTCCGCGAGCTTGCCCTTTGATGGCCGTTCGGGAGCGAACTTGAGTCGAATTCATCGGCTCCATGGCCCGCTCGGCGATGCGGCCCGTCGCCTCGCGGTTGAAGAGGATCTCCGCAAAGTACTTGGTCAAAACGGTGATCTCGCCCACGAAGTAATGGCGCAGCTTCGACGGGGCCAGTCGGCCTGAGTAGAGCATCTTACGGTCTTTGTGAGTACCTCGTTTGGCGTCGTGGAGGACTTTGCTGATGTAGTAGATGGGGCGCTGAACACCTTCTCTTTCCGCCACCAGCACCGCGCTGACCACCTGAGGGTTCACCGTGACATAAAGGATCAGCGGCTCGCCCAGGTCTGAACCGACCAGCACGGGCGGGGAAGTAAGATACTTCTTCAGCCCGTCGAACGCCTCCTACGCCTCCGCCGTCCACTCGAATTGGTTGGTCTTCTTTAGGAGCCTAAGTAGTGAGAGACTTTTATCCCCCAGACGAGCTATAAAGCGGCTCAGGGAGATCAAGCAGCCCACCAATCACTGCATCTGCCGAAGCCGCGTCGGGGGCTTCATGTTCTCGATCGCCGCGATCTTATTAGGGTTCGCCTCAATCCCCCTCTGGGAGACGAGGAAACCTAGCAGCTTGCCCGACGGAACGGCGAATACACACTTCTCAGGGTTAAGCTTGATGCAGTACTTCCTTAAGTTGGCGAAGGTTTCTTCCAGGTCGCCGATCAACTCCTCCGCCTTTTTGGACTTCACCACCAGGTCGTCGACATACACCTTCAGATTCCGCCCTATTTGGGGGCGATAAGCGATGTGCATGGCCCTCCGATAGGTCGATCCTGCATTCTTGATCAACGCCATCCTTGTGTAGCGATGAAGCGCCCATAGGCGTCCACGAAAACTGTCTTGTCTTCATCTTCTTGACCATGCTAATCTGGTGGTACCGAATGCGCATCCGAAAGCATGTTGCTCGCACTTCACCGTGGAATCGGCGATGAGATCAATGCGGGCGCGGTATGGATCGCCAGACACGCCTGTTGAGTCGGTGAAGTCCGCACATCCTCCACCACCCGTTGGATTTCTTGGCGAGGACGGGTTCGCAAGCCACACAGGATGGGCGGCGCTCCGAACGACCCCGCCCTTAAAGCTTGTCCACCTCTGGCGGATAACTACGGCGCTCCACCGACTGCTTCCGGACCTTCTGCATGACCGGTCGCGCCGGGGAACGTCGCCAACTTGTGCTCAATCACCTCTCTGGGGACCCCAGCCATGTCGGACGGTTGCCATGCAAACACGTCTGCGTTAGACTGGAGGAAGGAGACGAGCGCGCCTTCCTATTTGGCGCTGAGAGAGGCGCCCACCCGAACAGTCTTCGCCGGGTTTGACTCACTCAGGGAGATCACCTTAACCTCCCCGGACGAACCAGGGGAGGCACGGATCTTCGCCGGAGAAGCTCCCAGAGTCGAAGCGTCGGCCTTCTGGGTGCCGATTGCACCCGCCAAGGTGAGAGCGTCCTTGTCGCAGCGGAGCGCCTCCGGGCAGTCCACTTTCAAGACGATGGGGCCAGCTGGCCCTGGAATCTTCACCACCATGTACGCATAGTGGCAAGCCGCCATGAACTTGGTTAGTGCCGGCCGACCTAGTATGGCGTTGTACGGGAGGTCGAAGTCCGCCACCTCGAACTCGAGCATCTCGGTGCGGAAGTTGTCAGAGCCTCCAAACGTCACCGGGAGGCTGACGCGTCCCAGCGGGACGGATTCAGCCCCCGACGCGATGCTGAAGAACGGGAGCGCTGGTCGAAGCTCCTGCTGCTGGATCTGGAGCACCTTGGCGACTCGGGCGGAGAGGAGGTTGAGAGAACTCCCTTCGTCGACCAGCACCCGCCCGAGCTTGACATTCCGGACCATGGGCGCAACCACGATCGGGAGATGCCGGGCGGCGGTCTTTGGCGGGGTGATCGGCTTTGGCGATCAACGCGATCGGTTGCTCCGACCACGCCAGGTACCTTGCGACCCCACGCGAACGCGGCGGCGCACACCTCCCTCATCGCACGCTTAAAGCTCGCGTGGGACGGATAGGTGGCCGATCCGCCGTGGATAACGACAACTTCGCGCTCCGCCTGCTGGAAACCAAGCGAAGCCGCTTCCTTGCCCTTGTCGCTGCCGGACACCTGCTGCTGCTCGTGGACGCGCTTGTCCACCAACTTGTTGACGACATGGCAATCCGCCAAGTCGTGGGAACTGTTGCGGTGGATGGGACAGTAAGCCCCTCCGGTCCACTCGCAGGGACAGCGATCTCGCCCCTCGTCGCGGCCGCGGGGGCCGTCGCGGCCACGGCGTCGCCATGGCGCCGCCGCTACCACCCTACGGGCGCCCTGCCGGCGCCGTGACCTTCTCCTTTCTTACGCTGCCGCGCCCATCGCGCGGCGGCCGGCGCTGTCGTCGTCGTCGTCGTCGTTGCGCTCGGCGGCCATGACCTGCCCGGTCTCGGCCACCTTGCGCTTCTTTTTGTCCTTCTGCGGGATTTTTGAAGTCCGGCCTACTTCCATTGCTGCCCCGCCCGTGCGGCCGGTGAGCGAGCCTCCGTCTGAAGGGCGCACTTGTGCGCCAGGGTGAAGAGCTCTTCCGTCGTCTTGATCTTACGGGTGGCCATCTTCTCCTTGACCCTGGGGTCTCGGGTGCCTCTCCTGAATGCCGTGACCACGGCGTCGATGGAGATGTCAAGGATGGTATTGCGGACCTGACTGAAGCGCCGGATGTAGTCGCGCAGCGACTCTCCCTTCTTCTACTCCATGTTGTGGAGGTCGTCCTTGACTCCGGGCTGCTCGAACGTGCCCTGGAAGTTGGTGATGACGAGCTCCGAGAGCTCCTTCCACGACCCCACGGACTCCGGGGGCAGGTTTATGAGCCACGAGCGGGCTCCGCCGGTGAGGACTGCGGGAAAGTAGTTCGCCAGAACCTTCCCCGATCCTCCAGCCGGCTGCATCACCGTAGTGTAAATCTGCAAGAACTCGTCAGGGTTGGTGGAGCCGTCGTACTTCTCGATGGGGGTGGGCCGGAACCTCTCCGGCCACTGTACTCGGCGCAGCTCCTTGTAAAAGGCGCGGCAACCGACGTCGGGAGCCTCCTACTCCTGGACGCGGCCTTCGTCTCGCTGTGCCCGCCGTCCGGACAGCGCTGAAGATGCGCCGCCTCCACTGGCGGAGGCAGCGTCGCGGGAACCCTCCTGGTCCCCACGCGGCGGCGGCGTCAGCGATCGCGCTTTTCGACTCGTGCCGCTGCGAGCTTGTCGCGCAAGTCTTCTCCTTGTCGCGAGATGGCGGTCCTCAAGTGGGACCCTTTGTCGCTACTGGTCGAACCCGTGGAATCGCTGCTCTTGTAAATCTGGCCCCGCCCCTCACACCGGGAGACTGCGGAAGAAGCGGAGAAGCCAAAGAGCGGGAGGAAGCGGAAACACGGTTCCGCGCCCGCGACTTACCACCGCCCGGCGGCATCATCACGAGCCAAGCTGGCCGACCACGGTGCCGCCGAAGTCGAATCACCGGAACCGGTGGGTTGTCCAACGAGGCCACGCCGCATGGAGGTTACGTCTTTGGGTGCACTCCTCCAAGGCGGCGCCGCCTGAACAAACCGGGGCGGCCGCCCGGCTGATCCACCGCCATTGCCGCAGCCGACGCCGCGGCCGCGGCTCTAGCGGCCGCCTCCTGGTTCGTCGCGGACTGCTGATCTGCCATTGATGGAGTCGAAGAGCACGAACTGATGCTAGCGCTCCCCTACCTGGAGCGCCACTGACGGCGTGTTCCCCGCTCAACCATTGCGGATCACACCCCTAGTCAGATTTCTATCCTACTAGCCGACCAGCCGTGCTCGGTTCGATTTGAGCGTGGAGCGCAGCAAGGAGCGACTCGCGGATTTACCCAAGTTCGGACCCCCCCGCGGGTAATAGTCATACTCCTGCCGAGCCTTAACTCTTTTCTTGTTGTGGTTGAATGAAATGTGGTTACAGAGTGCTTGTGAACTGTGCGCTCAAACGAAAATGCAAAAGACCTTTCTCTCCATCCTCTCTCCGCTCCTCTTATACAAGCCTCGAGCTGGCGGAGAGAGTCGTGGGGGTAGGCAACACAGTACTCTCGGTACAGTACACTGATAAGATATGAAGGACACGACAGAGAGAGGCAACGTGTTGCTCTTTGCTCGCACGGCGCCGCCCATCGCAGCCGCCGTGGCCTCCAACCAGCAGAACACACTAGTGAGACTGCGGGTGGGGCCCATCCTGCTCCTCCTGACGCGGGCGGCGATCTTAAGCAAACCCTCTCTCGCGGTCAATTCCGGCTGCGCCCGCGATGGCCGCTTTCGGACCTGCGGGGATCAGATGCGATAATCATTTCTTGTTTGTCTATCCGCGTGATGTCGCGTTAAATCGCTCGTCGCAGCGGCGAAGCCTTCGCTCGAAGACTCCTTCGAAGCGATCCGCCACGCGGGCCCCGCAGCGATGGGAGACCCTCTGGCGCCGAGGCTCGCCCACACGCCCGCTGACGTATGGGGCCCTCGCCCGTGCCTGACGGGCTCGCCCTGTTGGGGCCTGGTCGCCCGTCTGACGTGTGGGGCCCTCGCCTAATCTGCTGAGGCCCTCTTGGCCTTCTGAGGGGCTCGCCCACGCCACGAGGTGCAGTGCCTGCACTTTGGCGCGTGGGGCCCTCTTGATCTTTTTAGGACTCTTCGCACCCCGATATTTATTACACTGACACTTTCCTTCTAAAAAATGAATGGTCTCAAACACACAAGTACCATACTCAACTAGTACAACCAAGCAATTATTCGTATTTGATGTTTCTTTTCTTATCTTCTCAAAATTCATTGCCCATATGAAAAAAGAAGAAGAATTAATGGACCGAAACACACAAGTACGTGCGGCCTTCCTCCGTAGATTCGCATAATCGCATGCCTTCGTCCGCTATAATCTTTGCCTCCCATCTTTTGCACCTTTACGAATATTTACCATTAGTAAGAAGTAAGAACATACCTGAAGAATTACGCTTTTAGTCTTTAATTGCCAAGGTATTGTCGGATGAGATGATCGGTACACAATGCACATGCAAAAGCTCATTCTTTTTTTTGTTTTTACGGTCCATGAGGTTAACCAAGAATCTTGCTTGCGTTTCCTGCCTCCCCTCTTTTCACCTCCCCAATCAGGCGGTGCCTTTTTTCTAGTGTTTTTAATTCTTTTTTATTTCTTTCATGCTGATCTAGCAATAATCCGGACATCATTATATTTTTAGATGATCTTTCCTGCGTTTTCAGTGCCCCGCTTTTCAGAAAGAGATGGGCATTTGCACGCACTGACACTACTGCGGATCGCCCTAGCCCAAGCGGCTCGTAAGGCCTGTGCAAGCGGTTTTAGAACCGCTTGCAGGCAATCGCGACTAATGCCCGAGGGGCTTCACTAGCGGCTCTGGGCATCACAAGCAGCTCCCAGAGCCGCTAGTGAAGCCCCTCTGCAAGCGGTTCGCAGGGCGATGGCGCGGGCATGCCTGTACGCCACGCGGGGCTCTCTGCAAGCAGTTGGAGCCACGAACCGCTTGTAGAGAGCATCTCATAGCGGTTGAATAACGCTTAGCATAAGCGTCTGATTTAATTGCCACCTTGTTAATTCATTTCGGGACGGCGTAAATATATATTTAAATATATATTTCGGCAGGGGATTTTTTTATTTGTCGTTTAAATTTAAATACATATACGATGAGCATATAATTAGCGATCACACAAGCTTAAATATATTAGATAATGCATGTAATAATGTACACTTTATATGCACCGGTCAAATTTACAAAGTTTATAATTAATATACATTGTGTAAAATGGATCAAACAGTTCATTGTTTTCTTGCAGTGCTCTTCTTGACGCTCTTTGACGACGTAGAAGTCGTCCCTAGTTCGTTCGTGTTGGAATATGTTTCTCGAGGATGGAAGTCGTCCTGGGAGTTAATGACCTCATCGAGAATGAAGCCGAATAGTTGTTCTCGTAATACGAGCACCCAATGATGTGGTAACACTTCAGTATGTTTATCCATGTCGGGCTGCCTATTCAATTAAAGTGAAAAATAAATATATACGTGCACCCATGTAAATTAATAGAGTACATAAGAACGTTATTAAGTTGTTGCTGGATGCATGGTTGCGTGCATATATATACGAACCTCTTCAGGAGTTTGAGGCTCAAGCTCGCCGTGGCACATCATTTGAATATAGTGGAACACATAGTAGCCACATAGGTTGTTTTCCACGGATTGTTGTTTTACCTATGGTCGATGCTGGGCAATTACAGATCAGTAATAACAAGAAATATTAATTGATAAAGGGCAATTACGTCGTTTTAGCGTACCCAGTCGCTTATCTTGACATCGAATTCCCTCTTAAAACGTTCTTTCTGAATCTCTTGAAAGCTCAGAAATGCCTTGTTAAGGAGGTCAATTATCCACTGGTATTCTTTTTGCGGTTTTCTCCGTGAGTCTTGGACGATGATCATGCTTTGGTCAAGCTTTATGATTATAAGGATCCAGTGGAACCTATTTATATATTGCAATAGTTATGACATATAATTAAACAATATATAGTGTGCCATCAGGTGCCTTAAGCAATATAAGAACGAGATGTTAGTGAGGACATCAGCACGTACTTAAAGTTGAATGGCAGAAGTATGTATGGCTTGTAGTGTTGTTGTACTAGTTTATGTACAACGTAGTCGTGGATTTCCTTTGGTTTTTCAGGGTATTGCCCGACTTCCTCGTTGACCAACCAAGGGTCAAGGAAGCCAATCGAGTTAAACTTCGCTTTCTAAGTCTTTGTATCTCCATTCTCGTAAAATGGGTTAATTGAGTTAATTAATTAGGGTTCTCGGCAAGCAGCATGTATAGATATATATACATCTTGTGGAGTCGACACTCACAGGCACCAGCAGGTCATGAAGGACACGTTGACGGCGTCTGCATGGTACACATTGTACCAGTCTTCAAAATCAAGATTTATCAATTGATCATTTCCTCGAAACAAATGTTCTTCTTGAAACGAGACGCCTAGTAAAGCATATCCCCTGGCGGACATGTGCTCGTACCATTCATGCGCGCGTCGCATCTTGACCGGTAGTTTCCGTATATCCTTAGGGTCTAGCAACGACTGGCCCAGTTTAAATGGCCACCTGACTTGTGCCGCTGGAAGATCATCAGTTAATCCACGGGCGGCTTCTATGTTATCAAGGTCAGCTTCCCTCATGAAGTCATACTCCATCTGTAGACGTTTTGCCTCCTCTTGTTCTTCCTTGCTCATGTATGTGCCCGGAGGTTGTTTACTCTTGAAGACGTGCTTTCTGATAGTTCTTTGGTAGTCGGTACAGAGAGGCGGTTGGTGCTGAACAGTTATCGCGAAGAAGTCCCCGATCTTTGGATCAATTCGTTCCTTTGGCGGTGGATTTGTTTTATCTTTATACCCCTGTATCCATGCCTCCACAGCTTTCTTCGACTCTCTCTTTAACTCCTTAGGCGTCATCGCATAAGGTATTTTTTCGGGTTCCTTCATTCTCTGTCTGAATGGGAAACCGGCCGCCCTGCTGCTTGGTGTCGTTCTAGCTGAAGGAGTGCTCTTTTTGCTAGCAAGCTTCTTACTGGGGGGAGATGCCGGCTCAGTTGTTTCCCTTGGAGGCTGCAGCTTCCTTTTACTTTGAGGGGCTGGCGACGGTGTTGGGCTTCTGTGCATAGCGCTAGCGGGTGGTGGAGTGCTTTGTCTCATCGGCGAGGCGTTGCGTGATGGCGTGGCCTGTCTTGGTGGAGGAGGTGAGCTCCGTCTCGGTGGAGTGTTCTGTCTCGGTATAGATGTCACCTCCACACCATCAGAAAACACGATGTACTTCTTCCGCCAGAGGATGATGTTATGGAGGGCCTCTCCAAATTTGGTCACATCGTCTCCTCCAGCAATATCGAGCTCCATATCCTCAAATCCGGCCACCACCTCGTCCACCGAGACCTTAGAGTATCCCGCGGGTATCAGGTTACAGTGTAATGTCTGGCCCGACTCCACCGGAAAGGCCATGCCGTAAGCCACCTTGAGGGTGAGGTTGTGCAGTTGGACGCGTAGCTCACATTGGCGGGATACGGTGATGTCGTCCACGGGATAACGGGTCTGCAATTCGTCGGTCGACACGTCGTTTGACGCGTAGCTGCTTCGCCGACCGGAGGCCGGGGGACTAACCACGTTGTCCGGAGGCATGACGACAACCCCACCTGGTCTTTGAAGACTAGCGATTGTAGCATGCACTTTCCGCTTTAGCATTTCTGCCATGTTTTCCTTATGCTCCTTGAGCTCCCGTTCGATTTTGCTGACTCTATTGTGTTCTCTTACTTTCCTTCTTTCTCGGCTCCGGTATGTGGCTTGATCATTTGAGAAGCCAGCCATCCACGGCACCTGCTTGCCAATTCCTCGTGTCCTTCCTAGATGCTCTGCGTTCCCGAGTGCGTAGGTAAGCTCATCATTCTCCCTGTCTACCACCAAGGATCCTGCACGTTGCTTCTCGATGGCTTCCACAATCCTTTCTTTCACGGGTTGCACTTGTGATGCCATCTCCAGCTTGCCATCATCCTTCAGCCTCTCTCCGTGGCCCAAGGTTTAGTTAGTGGCGGAGCTCCCGATTCATTTACGGTACTATACCCTTTTTCTAAGCTCATCTTCCTGCTTCTTCCATTTTGGCATAGCCTTGATGTAACCACCGGACCCGAGATGGTGGTGGTATTTTTTCTTCGGTGCATTGGCCTTGTTCTGCTCACTCGCGACCTTGCCTTCAGTCGACAGCTTGTACTCCTCGAATGCTTGCCAGTGATCCGCTAGCTTCGGATACTTATTGAAGTCTGGGGTTTTCCGGTCTCCACGTACTTTTTACTGAGCTCGCTCTTCCACGACTGAAAGCATAACGCCATCTTGCTCAGAGTAAATTTCTTTCACTTATTTTCATAAGCCGTCGGAATCGTGAAGTTTTCCTTTATATCCTTCCAGAGCAGCTCTTTCGTAGCCGTAGGAACCTTGGACCATGTCTTGATACTAATAGGGACGTGATCCCTCACAATGACTCTACAGGCGTTGTTGAAGGGGGCAAGTGCCGACATAGGGGCTTCGGGCTTCCTAGTGGTTGAAACTTAAGTAATCACATACTTTGTCGACGGCTTTTTGTTAGGCCCTCGTATTTGCTCGGATTGGCTGTTGGACGTTTCCGGCTTTAAAAAAAAATAGGAACACGTGTCAGAGGCTTATTGCTATGAGACGTGTAAGAAACGGTCATTTTAGTGTCCAGGCTATATATACCTCATAGCCGTCGACATTAGTTTCATCGGCGAGAGCCTGGATGGACTGATCATCGGTTTCAGCCTGGCCAGTTGGATCACCGGCTTGAGCCGAGGCGGCCTGGTCACCGGCTTGAGCCGGGGCAGCCTGATCACCCATTGGATCCACCGGGTTAGCCTCAACGTAGCTTATGAGGGTGCCCATCGTGATTTCGTTAAGTAGAAAATCATTTCCCGCATCGAAATCAAGATCATCGCGTCCGGAGTGCGCCATCTATCACTGTGTATGCACGCGAAATAATAGAGCATTTAATACAACATATATATCTCTTTTTATTTGAATATAACATTTGAATACAATATTTGAATACAACATATACATCTCTTAGATGTCATCCATCTCGACACCCATCAAAACGTACAATATTTGAATACAATATTTGAATGTACAGTTTTTAAATGTACCCATCTCGACACCCATCAAAACGTACAATATTTGAATGTACAGTTTTTAAATGTACCCATCTCGACACCCTCTAAACTACTAGGTTTTAGCCTTAGATGCCATCCACAAATGAAAGGTGCTCGACGGCGAGGTCGATGATTGCCTTGTGCCCTCCACAAATGAAAGGTCCTGAGGATTTATTTTCACTAAGCTCGACATGATAAAGGATCATAGCAAGTACCCTCCACAGAAATTGGCAAAGATATTTTGTCAAGTTAACCAACTGAAAAAAATTAGAGCTACAAGCACAAGCAAATAAATCTCAACTTGAATATCGAAGCTGAACATACTTAAGCCATCTATCTCCTCCATTTTAATTTTTTCAAGTTTCAAATGTAGCATGTGCATGTCATCTTTAACAAAGACCTTTTAGCCACCAAGTTCACATACACATGCAAATTTCTTTAGCTGCATAAACCCAACTAGGAACCCTAACTAAGAGCTTAGATAGGGTGCTTGGCGGTTGCCGTCGGGAGCTCCTAGAAAACCCACTCCAGCTCCCTGGCGCCATTTCGATTTCTAGAGCTGCAACCGAGGCCATCCAGCCCTTACACCCTAGCTAAAACCCCCATATCCGAAGCACATTGAAATCAAGCCAAGCAACCAAGGAAGCAATGACCAACACAACCTCCAGAGCCCTTGCTGCTGCCCCAAGTTGCCAGGCCGCAAGAGGGAAGGGAAGAGGAGGAAGTGATCCAAGCAGCCAGGTGGGACAGCAAGGATGAGGAAGTGATTGTCGCAACCCCGGCTTCACCGGGATCCACTCACAATCCATTGCTAGCCCCAGAGATCAATGCTAGCAACTTGTGAGCGACAATTTGTTGAACATCATCACACAGTCATAACAACTAAGAGAAATTACATATTATGCAAAAGTAATTGTTACACAACTACTTATTACACTTGTTTGATTAAGGATGACATAATAATGTCCATAATATACCAGAGTGCGGAAATTCAAATATGCATCGGAAAAGCATGATGATGCTCCAATCCGACTCTTGAGCGCCAGCTAATCCTCATCAAAGTCCAGAACAAGATCCTCCTGATCCTGTAGATACACCGGACCTAATACTTCTCCTGAATACAAATTTATCCGTGGTTTTTGTATAGTGAGTACACGGCTACCCAGCAAGAGTCCTTATAAATGATGCAAGGATATAAACAAGAACAGGATGGTTAATTTGCATAAGTACCTATTCTAGTCAAGATTAATTGAATTGTTGTAAAAACATTTGTTGAACAATTAATAAGGTGAACGACTCCCCAAAGTAACAAACAGAGCTCGGCTTCGAAAGCCCCTCTGCAAGATTGCACAAGCCTCGAATACTCAAAACCAAAACCAACCCATCAGATTATTATTACACACATGAGACTACCATGTACGACCTTCCTCCCCTCCCATAACCGTGGGAACGGCTATCATGATAGTTTTAACTCTGCAGAGTGTAGCACACTTTACCCATAAGCCGAGTGGTACTTTTGCATCTTAGCTCTTCCTTAGGAGCCCAGACCAAGTAACAATACAAGGCGATTCATTAGTTCCCTCTGTTAACACCGATACCCCCTCTAAGAATTCGCACTCGGGCCCCCCCTTGAGCCAACGGACCGCAGCCCGATCTTTTCAAAGTAAAGTGTGTTAACAGTCTTCCCTAACTACTAAGCCAGGACTAGCACATGCTGCGCAACATGTTAATGCTAGCACTTATGGTTGCGCTTGTATGGTTTGGCCGGATAAGCACACGCCCAAAGTCCTTAGACCAAGGTGACTACCTCCAACAATCCACATTCCACAAAACCACCCGACTATGCCACCTTTAGTCAACACACGCCACGTAGGTTTTAGTTGATTAGGTTAAGTAACTCAGCATCTCCTATCATACCAAGTCACAAGAATAATTAAATGATGAACCTAGTCAACTACCAACCCACGAGCACTAGCAACTATGCACAAGGATAGGCTCGGAAAATAACTAAGGCAGCAACAAACAGGTTAAATTCACAGGGTCAATGACGCAGTGTGAATATTAGGTTTCTACCCTTCCCATCAATTTATGCATGAGAAAATAAATAGAAACAATAAACGGGTGAGTTTTGTAATTTGGGAGAGCAAGATGCAACTATCTTGCCTTGGTAGTACTCCGGTCTTGCGGGCCTCCTTCGAACGGCTCCTGCAGTCTTCCCGATCAGCGCGAACACGGACGATCTACGCGTATATGCATATGTGCAAGAAACAGCAAAACAATCAACAGAACATATAGCTCAATAAAATATATAAAATTCTAGGGGATTTATGGAAAATAATGGCTCTGGAATCACCTAATTTGGAGTTCGGATGCTCCCGGAACAATTCCTGGAAGTTTAGGATAAATCAGAAAAGGCTGAAAAGATTAAACCGAGAAAAACCGGCGAACCGATCGAACCGATCCAAACCGGCCGGCTCGGCGCGGCGGGCTGCAAAGCGGCGGGACACGCGGCGTTTATGGGCTGGCTGTGGGCGACGGCCGACGCGGGCGGCGACATCGCGGCGCGACGCAGGCGGAGACGACGGCGGCGCGACGCGTGGCGGCACGCGATCGGGTAACGGCGACGACCAACGGCGTGGCGACGCGGGCGTGGCGAGGCGACGCAGAAGTGCAGGCGCTGGGCCGAGGCGATCGCGGCTGGCTGTGGCGGGCGGCGGTATTGGCTGGTATGGCTGATCCGGGCGGGCGCGGCGGCGAAGATGCCGGCGGCGGCGGCGGCGCTGGCGGCGGCGGCAGCGGCGGCGTGCTAACTCCGGCGAGCTCGATTGGGCATGTTTCTCCACCGATTTGGATGATCCGGGTATCCATCTGGACCGCCTCGACGAGATCTTCAACATGGCACCATCTAATCTTGAGTTTGGTCAAAGCACAGAGAGAGATCTGTAGAAAAGTGTTTCGGTGGGGAGGATTTTGGCGGTTAGGGTTTGGGACTTGAGGGATTTCGTGATGGGGGGTTGGGGCAGGGGTCTTGGGTGGTTTATATAGTGTCTTGGACGACCTAAGCTGGGCCTTGGGCTAAAAGGGGTTGGATTAGGACTCGAATTCTAATCCGGGTAGAATTCAGATAGGCTTCGGGCTTGTTTAACAAGAAAACAGAGTTTCCCTTACTGGATTGGGCTGAAATTTGGAGGGTAATTCGGATTAGGCTACAAAAGGTCCTCTCAAATTTGAGCATGAGACTCCCTCGTTTGCTCCTTATTTGATGGATTTGTGAGCTCCAGACAAGACGGCAAAACTCCAAGGAATCACGAGCTAGCTTTGGAATTTGGATATGAAATTTGGAGGGTTGCTTGATGATGGCTTCAAAGAATTACTGGAATTTTTCCAGAATTTTTCAAAAAGGTCTTCTAGGGTTTTGGCTTAAACCTTAATTTAAATTAATTATAACAGGGTTTCGTATATAACAATTCCCTTTTAATTTATTTTTGGGTTTTCGAAAATACAAGTGACATACGACAAAATAGAGGATGTCACAGTGATCCAATCAGTCATCTATTGCATTGCACTTTGGAGAACAACAATAACAAATTTAGCACGGCAGGGCTTCCTAGTGGCCATAATAGCTAGCCAACAGTGTTCATATGCACAAGCAAATATTGTTGCTACATAAACCCAACTCGGAACCTTAAGTAAGAGCCTAGATAAGGATGCTTGACGGTTACCGTCGGAAGCCACGAGAAACCTACTCAAGCTCCCTGATGCTCTTTCGATTTCTAGAGCTACAGCCGAGGCCATCCAGCCTTTGCACCATAGCTTAAGCCCATATTGGCCCCTAGATTTGATTAAAAGCAAGAGCATATATGCAGCCCAAGGGACCTACTGAACATCGCAAGTACCTTGCAAATTAGGCCAAGTAACCAAAAAAACCAGCACAACCTCCAGAACAACATCCACCAGCATTCCCAAACCCTAAATCACATCACAGAGCAACATCACAGAGTCCACGGTGATCCACCAAAGACATCACGAGCAACATCCGGGGAGGGGAGGGAGCGAGGCGGCTGGGCATTCCGTCGAACAGCATGTGTGCATCACAGAGCAGGGGGTGAGGAGAAAGAGGGGGGCTCGATACCTCGGCCCTTCGTCTTCAAATCGGCGGGGAGAATGTCCACGGCGAACGGGACCAAGGGGCTCGCCGGCGAAGGGCCTCAACGGTAGGGTGGGCAGAGCCGGCTTGCGCGGTGCTCGACGGCGAGGTGCGCGGAGTGTCAGGGAGGCGGCGCGGAGGTGTAGGCGACGGCGTCGAGGACGACGGCGCTGTGGCGAGGACGGCATGGTGGCGGTGTAGGCGACGTCGTCGAGTAGGACGGAGGCGATGGCTTTGGGACTTAGAAAAATTTGGGTGGAAAGAAAAGGGCGAGGAAGAGGAGTTATATAATACACCTCTCTAGAAGCGGTTTGTATTACAAACCGCTTGTGAAAATACCTCTACAAGCGGTTCGTAGTTTTAACCGCTTGTAGAGAATACTTTTACAACCGGTTTGTAGAACGAACCGCTTGTAGAAGCCGTGTAGTGCGAAATTAAAAATTTGGAATTTCGTCCGCGAAATAGTAAAGGCCTCTGCAAGCGGTTGGTGATACAAACCGCTTGTAGAGGTCACTTCTACAAGCGGTTGGTAGGACGAACCGCTTGTAAAAGTAGGGCCATCACACGTGGCGAGGCTTGGGACGTACCACTCTATCGATAACGTTTAAGAAGGTATTGCGCCCTTCTCATGTTGAAATGAAACTTCCTCTCACTTGGCTAGCGCGTGGCGTTTAAGTGCGGGCTCCCCGTGCTGGTCGCGGGTTCGAGCCCCGCTTGCGCCCCGTTGCCTTATATTTTTTTAGAAATATGTACTTAGCCCATTATTTTGTTCCAAAAATACAAAAAAATATTTTTTTACATTACTTTCATTTCTAATATGTACTTAGGCCATTATTCTTTTCAAAAATACTAAAAAAAATATTTTTTTGGCATTACTTTCATTTCTAAATATGTATTGGCCCAATATAATTTTCAAAAATAGTAAAAAATATTTTTTGGCAATACTTTCATTTCGAAATATGTGGCCATTATTCTTTTCAAAAATACTAAAAATTATTTTTTGGCATTACTTTCATTTCTAAATATGTACTTAGCCCATTATTCTTTTCAAAAATACTAAAAAATATTTTTTGCCATTACTTTTATTTCTAAATATGTGGCCATTATTCTTTCCAAAAATATTGCTTCCATCTTATAAATTCTTAAAAATGCTATTACATGATAACATAGTTCATACAACCACATAATATATTTAATATGACCACATAATAAGGGTCATCCTAATCATTTACATTTTTTGTCTTTACAATTCTTTCTTCATCGTGATCGCGGCGTATGTGCGGAGCATCCATGCCTGTTTCATCCAGAATGCTTATGTCAACATCTACTGCAAATGAAGGGATCTCATCGAACTGATCGTACTCTTCCTCGTCAGTAACGTCCTCTACTACGACAATCCTTCGTTTGCCTTGGAGAACCACGTGTTGCTTTGGCTGTTCCTTCTTCTTGTCTTTGATTTGATTCTTCTTTGGTCTGCTTGACATGTCCAATACGTAGAAGACCTGTCTCATCTCGTTCGTGAGGACAAATGGTTCTCTCAAGTAGCCGACTTCTTGGAGGTCGACGGTGGTCATGCCGTATTTGTCGACATTCACGTCGTCTGCGTTTAGTTTTACCCATTGGCACTTAAACAATGGGACCTTCAAAGGCCCATAATCGAGCTCCCATATCTCTTCTATGAAGTCATAATATGTGTCCACCCTGCCTCTATTGTCGGCGGCTTCTATACGGACACCGCTGTTCTGCTTTGTGCTATTGTTATCTTGTGATCTCGTGTAGAATGTGTAACCATTTATCTCGTACCCCTGCCATCTCACAATTTCAACAGATGATCCCCGAGTCAGGCGTTGCAACTGTTCATTGTTGAACTTGCTCTTGAGAATATGGTTTTGTAACCATGCGCCGAAAGAATCCATGTGTCTCAGTGTTATCCACATATCAGTCTTCTCTGGGAACTGGCGACGTAGAGCATTCTTGTGTTGGAGGACATACGGGGCGGCCACTGCCGATTGCTTCAACACAGTGAAATGTGCTTGCTTAAATGTTTGAAGATCGTTGCATGCAACTATTTTTCTTCCAAGTGTCCCTTTACCTCGTAGCCTGCCCTCATGGAGTGATATAGGGACGCCGATAGGGTCTAGATCATCAATGTAGTCCACACAGAACTCGACCACCTCCTCTGTCACATAACCCTCGGCAATGCATGCTTCTGGCCGAGAACGGTTACGTACATACTTCTTTAGTACACTCATGTACCTCTCGAAAGGGAACATGCTGTGGAGATAAAACGGGCCCAAGAATACCTATCTCTTTACTTAGATGAACAGTGAGATGAACCATGATATCAAAAAAGGCAGGAGGAAATATCATCTCGAGACTAACCACACTTTGTACCACGTCAACCTGCAGCTCACCCAGTTTTTTTGGATCGATGACCTTCTGGGAAACAGCGTTGAAAAACGAACACATCTTTGTGATTGTCCCCCTTAACCACCGAGAGCAACTGTGTCATCAGCACAAGACAGTCGTGAGATTTTAGATGTACAATTTTGTTCTCTTTCATATTTACGAATCTCTTTACGTTCGATAAGTATCCGGAAGAGACCTTCACACTGCTAAGACACTCTATCATGCTTTTTTTCTCTTCTTTGCTTAGAGTATAACTCGTTGGCCGTAGGTACAGTTGTTCCGTACCTCTTTTTTCAGGGTATAGGTCCTTCCTGATACCCAGGACTTCAAGGTCGTTCCGAGCACTCACTGTATCTTTCGATTTTCCGTACAGATCTATATACCATAGGAAGTACACACAGACGTTCTTGATGATGTGCATGAAGTCCAGTGAGTGGCGAACATCCAAATCTTTCCAGTAAGGCAAGTCCCAAAATATTGACTTCTTCTTCCATATGAGTGCATGGCCATCCTCATCATTCGCATGATTTGCTTCCTAACTCTTTCCAAAACGCCTTGGATCCTTCACCATAGCAAACACCTGCTTACCACTTCGATGTCTCGGCTGGGAACGATGTTCTTCCTCCCCGTTAAATTCCCTGCATTTCTTCCGCAACGCGTGGCTCCGAACAAGAAACCTGCGATGCCCCATGTACACCATCTTCCGAGAGCCTTTCATGTACGTGCTATCGGTTTGATCCAAACACTGCACACACGCTTTGAAACATTTGCCAGTTAGGCCAGACAGGTTACCAAGCGCTGGCCAGTCGTTGATTGTTACAAATAACATTGCACGCAGGTTGAAATACTCCCTTTTGTATTCGTCCCAGACCTTTACACGGTTTCATAACGTTTGAAGATCTTCTATCAAAGGTTTCAGGTATACATCGATATCATTTCCGGGTTGCTTGGGGCCTTGGATCAACAACGGCATCATTATATACTTTATCTTCATGCACAATCATGGAGGAATATTATACACACATAGTGTGACTGGCCAAGTGCTATGGCTACTGCTCATGTCTCCGAAAGGATTCATCCCATCGGTACTCAAACCAAACCTTATGTTTCTGACCTCGTCTACGAAGTCTTTGTACTTCCGATCGACCATCCTCCACTACGAGCCATCTGCCGGATGCCTAAACATTCCGTCGACCTTACGCTCTTCTTTGTACCAACGCATCATCTTCGCATGCGCTTTGTTTGCAAACATACGTTCCAGCCTTTGAATCAGAGGAAAATGCCACAACGCTTTTGTCGGGGCTCTGTTCTTCACACGCACCCCATCTACTTCACCTGGATCGTCACGCTTCGTCTTATACCGGGGTTCCTTGTACACTGGACAGGCATCCAAATCGGCATATTCACCGCGATATAGGACACAGTCGTTGCGACATGCATGTATCTTCCGTACTTTCAATCCTAAGGGACACAGGACCAGTTTGGTTTGATACGTGGATTCTGGCAGGGTGTTATCTTCCGGGAGCAACTTCTTTATGAGCGACAGCAACTCATCGAAACCCTTATCTGACACACCATTCACAGCCTTCCATTGCATGAGTTCCAGTGTAGTGCGTAGCTTCTTATGCCCCTAACCACAATTTGGGTACAAAAGAGTTCTCTGGTCTTCCAACAATCCCTGATACTTTCTATGTTGTTTGTCCTCTGTAATATCTCCCTCTGCGTCACGCAGCATCTGGTCCAGGTCATCATCCACACCAAACTGATCGCCTTGTGTATCTTCTACGTACTCGTATGTCGTCGCGTTCGGCATACCATCATATGTCACTTCCTCTCCATGGGCTTCTTTTTCGTCTTCTATGCTGGTATGCTCTACTTCGTCGTGGTGAGTCCAACATGTATAGTTCGGCATGAAACCTCTCATCAACAAGTGGCCCTGTATCCGTCCTCGCATTGAGTGCTCTTTCTCGTTCCTGCAATCTACGCACGGACACCGTATGAAGCTTCCTGAAGGCAAGTCTCGAAATACGACATCGAGAAAAGCATTCACGCCATCGATGAACTCCCTTGTCCGACGATCCACATACATCCATTGCCGGTTCATCTGCACCAATTAAATTAATAAGAACACTTATTATATTTTTCAAATTGAAATATTTAACTCGAAATAACTAATTGTTATATTTTTTTAATTACTTCTAAACTTTCTTGATTTTTAGAGCTAAACCAACTAAATCTCACAAATTAAAAAACTTTTTTCAAAAATATTTTTAATTACATTTCATACACAAAAAAATTTATTACCAACCTAGCAAAAAACCTAGATCTATTTAGCTCTATAGCAAATGAAATAATCACCCTACCTACTATTTTAAACTAATGTGAAACTAAAACCATCTAATAGATCACCACATTGCCTCAAAAGATCCAGAAGGGAGAGCTAGCTAAGGCACCAAGCTAGATCTAGCTCCCTAAAACAAATAATCACCCCTACCAACTAATTTCAACATCTTATACATCATTAAAAAAAAGGATACAAAACTAATATGAGACTTAAAACCCCAATAGATCTACATCTTGTCTCAAATTATCTAGAGAGAGAGCTATAGCAAAACAAACACCCTTCAATTCAAACAAGATTATTTAATATTTCTCCACATCCAATAAAAAAGATAAGCAACATCCACATGAAAATGATGTTGAGATCATGTTTACTTACATTGAAAATCTTAATTTGGAGTTATTAGCCTCAATTAAAATTTTGGCAGCACCTCCCCTGTATGAATAGCTCGGCCCGTCAGTGCTACTGCGCGAGCTGTTCGGAGAGAAAGAAGGGGTTAAATGCACTGGGCGGAAAGGAAAAGGGCATATGCAAGCGGTTCGTGATACAAACCGCTTACAGAGATAGCACACTGTAAGCGGTTCTTATCACGAACCGTTCTAATACTTCAAGCGGTTGGTGATCTGAATCGCTTACGATTATGCTATCTATCTCAAGCGGTTTGTATCACAAACCGCTTGCATATGCCCTTTCCCGTCACCCTCCCACCTATTGGCCACGAATCGTTTGTGGCGATCGGGTCGCAAGCGGGTTAAAGCGAACCGCTTGTGATGAGCCTTTTTGGAAGCCTCGATCCGCAGTAGTGTGAGTGCTGAAAACTCTTAAAACTTTTTTTTCTCTCTTTTCCTTTTTACCACTAGTTACCACTGAAACTTGGTACCACGCACGCCCACGCGTAGCTATGCGGTTTCATGCGACGGTGACGCGAAAACCTGATGTAACCTGCATGATTAATTAGGTTATTCTTACTGATTGACGGGAAATCCACTGCCCGAATCTTATCTTCGCTACAAATCAACATGAAAATATTTGGAGCACGCGTATAAGAACAACCTGTTTTCTGCCTACCTCAGGCAGTTGAAGACGGCCAAGCAGCCGAGCCGACTTCAACGCCGCAGAAAGTCAGAAACATATGGAGTCAAATAATATGATGCGATGTACACTACTGCAATACAATATAGATCCAATATGGAAGAGCACTGCAGGTCAGCCAGTTAGGCAATGGGTGAAGTTAGGAAAAGGGTTTAAAATTATTCACTCGCAGTCTTGCATGGCATGCAATTTGAAGATCACATACACGGTTGGGACTTGGAACATTGAAGTTTGGTATTGAGCACTTTGTGTGTGTCTTGATGTATGATGATTTGACATTATGACTTGAAAACTAAGTAAACGCGTTTTTGGCACATCAGGTCTTTACAGGCATTTGCATTTACGGTATCTGTTTGATCGTGATTGCAGAAACAGTACTCGACATGTGGTCGCCTTAAAATACAAATTCAATATACGAATTAGAATAGACTCTATTCTATTAGAAAAATCAATTTGCGAATTAGAGAAACAAAAAGAAAGTTCAAGAAATTCTATAATCCCATTTAAGGACATCTATGGTTAATCATATCAAGCTAACTTTGGCCTTGTACATGTTAGCTTAGCGCAGCGTAAATGTTTACTTAGAAAAATTTGAGAGTGTTTAAAAAAGGTTTAAATATTGCAAAATAATAATTAAAAATAGTTTTAGCATCTCTAAGAGGACTACTAAAAACTTGAGAAAAATCATTACAAATTATTACACCAAATAGGCTATATAAAAAAACAATTTCCTACTGTGAAACGCTATGATACGCTAAGCCGAAAAGAACAAGACCTTTATCTTTAGGAAACTTTAGTGCTTTTTCTAAGTAGAACATTAAATTTCAATCTAGTTAATGGATAAGATTAGATTGGATCAGTTATTAGAGGAGGATTGTTTAACTGTAGCAAGAGCACGAAAAATTGAATGTTCTTATGACAACCTTTTTTTTAGAAGTTATTATGAGTTCTCTAGAAATGTATGTTGGTCTTGCAGAAACAATTAGGGGGTTTCAACTAATTCTTTCCAAAGAGATGGCCTACCCAAACAATCTTTTTATTAGGTGGGAATATCGATCGATGAACCTAGCATGAAAGCTATAAACTTGAAGAGGAGAACAAATTGAAGAAATGAAATTAATTTTTTATGTAAATTAAAAATTACTGATATTGTATCCTTGCGAGACTAAAAATTTTGAGTATACAAAATTAGTATAGCTATGCTTCACATGGCACAACAATTCAATTCCGCTTGGTCCCGAGACAAAATATATACAAGCATGGTGCCTCACGTGTTTGCACAACTAGAGATTTGTTTCAGTCCTTTAATTTAACATGAACTCTTATTAATATTGTTTTCTACTTTGTAGCGGATATTACTCTTATTTTTAATCTAGACCCTTATTTCCACTATTTTTATTCTAAATTTCTACATTGTTTTGTTATAACTGATATAGACTCTTTTTAAAATCTGGCATGCACTCTTATTTCTACTATTCTTTAATTCTAAATTTATTATTTTTGTTGTAGTTCATATGAAATTCTTTTTTAATCTAATCCGTTTATAGTACGAGACCATATATAATAATCAACGGTGTATATATTTTTCTATATGGGAATTCTACGATTTTAAAATTTACGTGGAGGGTCACTGGACCATGTTTTAATTATATAATACATAGATAGATAGATAGATATAAAGGTGGTTGGATCCAGGTAATAATATATTTGGTGCTCCCATATTTTTATAGACCGAAGATCAAGTAGTTGGACCATGCAGTACTGTAGCGTAACGGAGGCACTCTTGGAAGAGCATCAATCCATCACTAGATTCACTATTCATGTCTCCTATTTACTACTCATCTATATTACTATCTATTATTTTATTTAGTGCAATACTCAGAACTTATTGTACAGGCCGTTTGTTACCTGAGGTCCCTGGTTCGATGCTCATCCAATAATAATAATAATAATAATAATAATAATTTATTATTATTATTATTATTATTATTATTATTATTATTATTATTATTATTATTATTATTATTATTATTATTATTATTATTATTATTATTTTATTATTTTATTATTTTCATTTCCTTATGGTTAGGCTCAAGGCCGCAGGCCACACTACTAGAGCAGTCAAGCAATATATGCAGGCTACTCGCAAACAATTAACCAGAGTACATTATTGCAAAGACAGGGCAATTCGATTTGACCAAAAGCAAAAGAAGTTCACGGTAAAGAGTGATGATCACCTCATAGAAACGGAGCCAAAACGCCCATCATTTCCACTGCTCAGATAATTCTCAAATCAAACTTGTGTCGGCAAATAGAATGAAGCGACCAAATTTTCTAGTGATCACTCGCTAGCTAGAGCGTGTGTCCTGTTCGTGGTTGTCACGCTGCACTTTGCCACTTTCAGGGTTTCTGATTAGGTGGTGAATCGATGGAGGTGGAGGAAGTTTCCCCTCAGCCGCCCTCTGCTGTTTAGTGGTTGCCGGATTTGATTCTTGCCCCGATCATTTCAGAGGGAAAGGGTAAACATTATCCGGATGTATGTACCTTTCCGACTTGCGCTTAAAAAACTACGAATGTTCAAATGCGAAAGATATACTATATGCACTGCTGAAAGGAAATCGCAATACTACATAATATTGTATATTTGGAATAGTATAATAGGTATAATTGAGTATCATGGGTTTCACTTGGTGCCGGTAGTATTGTTACAAAAATGACAGGAAAATTACGTAAGTATATCAATGACACGATACACGGATTTTATAAGAAAAAAACCTGTGTGGAAACCTAGCGGCCGACCACTCGATGAAACCTTCACTCTTTCGGAGAGTTAAAGTGTTAGATTGCGGAATAGATGAATTGTATTGCCCCAAGGTGGGATATATATAGAGTACAGGAGATGGGCCTCTTCAAGGCCCATATAACACTCCCCTGCAGTCTGAACGGCACTAGGCAACGTTTAGACTGATACAATACAAACACACACACCCTGCCAATATGGGATATATATATAGAGTACAGGAGATGAGCCTCCTCCAAGGCGCATATACTCTAACAGAAAGTAGAAAGATTTACATTAAGACTTATCTCCATGCCGTTTACGGGAGTAGTTTTATATAGAGTGACAACTTAGGCCCAGTTCTTTTCAGCTTAATAGTTTAACGGCTTAACAGCTTAACGACTTATTTACGTTTTGAAAACACCTATGCTTTGAGTTTTTTGAGTCCGTTTTTTTGTTATTTCGAAGGTGGGTTCTAACGCTTTAAAAAGCAAGTCAAACGAAATGTATTTGAATCTCGAGACTACCTCGAAAAGCTCTCAAGTTCGATTATTTCAAATTGCTCAAATTGCTCGGATCATTTCAAAAGAAACGAGGCAGAGTCCAACATAAAAACAAATCCCCTTAGGCCTTAGCAATCCATACCATGGAGCCCCTTTGCTTCAACAGACTTGACTTGCTTCAAAATTAAGATCTTATATAAATCAGCATCGTAGGGTTTCACACCGCATGATGCTCCATAATACTCCATGATACTTGCTATATAGCATTATGTTGCTCAAAACAGTCAAATCCATCCATTGCCTAAACAGCTCAGGACGAAGGTTTCAATCCATCAGAAGATGACTTGTTGGAGACTCATCGATATCCCTCGACTCGAGTGATCTACAGATCAAAACGAATGATTCATCAGAGAGCGGAAGCAGCACGAACGAAACAGTATAAACATCTGATCCTTTAAATTGACGACAAGTACCCTCTGTCGGATGATCCACGGAAAGCCTGACCTCCAGTCCTCCACTTACCTTAGCTTTCATGGCCGCCCATCGATCATTTCTATCATCATAGCACACTTCTATGCACTAAACTCTAAACGTTAATTCCTCAGCGAAGAAACTAGCACCTACCACACTCGCACCGTCGCACACACCAAAAGTTTGCCCATCAAGGGCACTCGTACAGTAACACTAGTACAGTGCCCGTGCTTTGCAACGGACCTATAAAAAGAAGAAAGGAAAATATAAATGAAAACTATAACCTTTTTACTCATATCTTCTTTTAAGAGCTTGAATGCATGTCGCCGAATATTTAAATTGTAGCATACGCAGACACCAACACCACAACAGAATAACATTACTTGTGGATAAATTTAAATGAAAATAGACATGATCAATATAAAATCGAGTCAATGGCATGACATTTTCTAGGGTGTTATCATTACATCCTGAATCACCAAGATGAAGACTCTTGTAAGAAGTATCATATTATATCCTTAGTTCTAAATACACAAAAAGAAAAGTTAATAATAAAATAAAACATGCAACAGACCAACAATAACGAGTAACAACATATTTGGATATAATCAAAACAAACAGAAAACACCAGACCAACACAGAGTGAAGTACCATATTACAGCCATGTGGGCATGCATCTTAATTTCCTGAACATTGCATTGCTGTACACCAAAATGTTCAAAAAAGTTGTTAAGCAAGGTAGTAGGATTCAAGGGAAAATCACCATTTGCAGCCAATATTCATGTTGAACACAAGGATGACGCATGCACCCTGTTTAGAAGGCTAGAAATAACACGTAGCTTAATTACGTTAGAACCGTCTTGGAAGCAAGTACGCTCCGGTTCCTCACTTTTTTCCGTATTTCCTTGATAATTAATCAACACACAGAGGAAAATGACCGCAATTCACTTCACATGCGTGGTAATGTATATCAACTAAAACTGAAACATGTATGGAGCTCTTCTGCCAACAGTTATAATCACAAAAGGCCAGCGTATTAGCAATTAACTTTGAACAGCATGATTTATTACAAAATAGACAGAAATGAATAACTTTCCGTTATCTGTTAAAAGCAACCAATCTATTTTAAAATTACAAATGGTTGTAGAGGGCGGTATTTTGCATATGATCCAACCACTCAAATATAACCTACCACACAAACAGGGCAAGGAGGTTAGAATAGATATCCCATGTAAAAATGGAAGCCACCATTAGGAAAATTGTCTGCTCTGCTCTGCTCTGCCCTTCGCTGAAGTACAAACTTTCAGAAAAGAGGTCTCATGTGATATGTACGATCATATAACTGATCAAAGGAGCCAGGGGAATAATGTTTGGGACTAACACCTTATCTCATCTGATCCAGCCCTTGTCCCCCACCTAGAAAAAGTACCAGAGATAATATTACATAAGAAGATAATTTAGAAGCTGTATTGAAAATACAGAAGATATTTTAGACTTAAAGGCAGAATGGGCTAGTGGCCATATGGCTGAAGCACAATAAAAATGGATAGGTCTGCTACAGTGGTGAAGAATTACAGATACAAATTATCTACACATTAGCATTTATGAACTTGCATGTCTTAATATGCTTATAAGATAAAACATAGTTTGAATGCTGCAACATAGAGAATCATCTTGTTGAATCTGAATGAATCACAAATGCTGCAAAACCACAACTCCTCCCTTCCACAATAATAAAGGGACCCTAGGACTATATGCTTATATATTATTATAGCGGATCATGCTTGGCACTAATTATAAAATTTTTAATCTATCATATAGGCAAATGCCAGCCCCATTGTTGGACGTGTTTATATGTCAGCAAGGCTCGTGATGTCAAATACCATGAGATGAAATATTGAACTATGAATGCTTCCTGTACCCAGGGAAATGAGAGGTATAGCTATTTTCCAGGACTGGAGAGCACATTTTAGCTGCAGACTTTTCCAATCAATGGAACCAAATACAAGTAAACCGCAATTCCATATGCACTGGATCATAGCATATCATATGTAGATTCTAGAAAGTTAGAGTTATAGTAAACTAATAATGAACTATATTCTCTCTGAATAAAAGTTTCCACTCTGAATAGAAGTATCCAATTGCACTATCAAGTTTCCATTCTAAACAAGGAAAATAATAAAGCAGGCCAAGGGGGTGAGAGGAGATACCTAATATCACCTTGCTGTCGGGGCTGTTTGGTTCGTGACTAAGGTTGCCAAAACTTGCCACGCCTTATGTTAGTCAGGTTTAACCAAGGTAGGTATGTGTTTGGTTCATAGCCACATTTGTGACAAGATTCCTTCTTTTTTACGTGGGTCCTATGTGTAAGTGAGACATAAAAGTGTGGCAAGATTCTCTTAGCCTTGCAAAAGTGTGGCCAAGATTTTTATGAACTAACCTTAGGCAAGTTAGACAAGTTAGTTGTGGCTAGTTGTGGCAATGCTAGTACTCAAACCAAACAGACCCAATGGTTAAGAAGGATGATTAAGAAGCCTGTAGCGAGTATCTGGGTAGCAAGGGAGTAGAAGCATTTGTCAATAAACTAAAATATAGCTGTCATTATGACAAATATGGGTACGTAATTTGAATGGCTGTCACTACTACGTATAACTTTACATACAGCCACTAAATCCTAGATTTCCCCTGAATTGTTAGTCAGGTTCCCCACTGTATTTCAAATTTGCATTTTTGCATTCATAACGTCTTTAAGCAGACAATATTACAAACACAATCAGTGTATCTTATTGTAAGAATATCATTAGTTATTGTCCACAAAAAACCTTTTAAAGAACCCATAATATTAAAAGAATGCAAAAAAATACTGAAAACTTGCTATATGAAAACAAAGAGAGCTGTCATATGGCTCTGAACTATATTCCTAAAACATTCTAAAGCAGACAAGTACTCCATTCATATAAGAAAATTTTATCTAGGCAAAAGCCTTCTAGCTAGAGAGTAGAGATATTTACATCACATGAATGCTGAATTACCGAATAAATCTAGTGCTTCTTTTGTTGAAATCCCGTCAGGTTTACATGAACCTTGACATACACTCCTTCCCTTCATAAACACAGGCCAAAATTAACACCAGAATACCATATCACTTTGAAACAGCAAAAATCGAACAAATCTCAGCACCAATCCCTAGATCACATACTTGACATAAGCCGCCTCACGAACATCTGGCTGGTCGGTGATCCTACAATCCCAGAAAAATGTCACACTTGCTGTCTGAAGTATTTCTTGTCCAGCAAAGAAGAGAAATGCACCGAGAACCAAAATAGGAAGTAGTATTGTGAGGAGCTATGATCATAAGAGGCATAGAAAGCTATAATCAGATCATCAATCCAATTAAGGTAAAATTATGAAAGAGAGAAGACAAGAACAAATGCAGCTATTCGACGGATATTATCTTGGCCTTGCAACCTTGGTGAGCTTTTGCGATGCATTTGAATCACAAGTAAATTTGATTAAACCACTACATACCGATAGCCTTGCAACCTTGGTGAGCTTTTGCTTTACTTCTGGAGGCAAATAGTCTTTTAACTACTGCCTGACCATCGATAGCTGGTGGTCTGTCTGCAAGGAGAAATTAAAGTATCTTAACTCTTCCAGCACTACACCATGATCAAGAGAAACTGAAAGATAGATGTTTCCGATTTGTGCCTAGATGTTTCCAAGATAGAAATCTGCAAGAGCCAAAATCCAAGAGATCCATCAAGAAACCGAGAAACGGATGCAGCAAAACCAGCAAACATTACCGTTACGGACTAAAATCTCTCACACTGCTCACTGACCTCGCCAAGTTCCTGCCGCGATCCCCACCTCTAACCCTGAAACTTCAACAGATCTGCAATGACACAACCCAAAAAACGCATCAAGAGACCAAGAAACGGTCCAGAAAAGGGGACACATAAAACGACCACAAGATCCCGAGGTTTCTCTCACGAATTTGCTCCGCCCTTTGCCTAGTCTCGCCGCTTCGGATCGAATCCCTGATTCTACAGCCACGAAACTAATCTAGAACTAACTATTACGAGGCGGCGAGGGCGCGACGATGGCGGCGTCGAGGGTTGCAGCGGCGTCGGGGACGAGGCGGCGAGGTTCGAGGGACGGCGCGGGGCCAGGGCGGTTCGGGGATGGTGGCGCGGGACGGAGACGGCGGGAGGCGCGACGGTGGTGGCGTCGAGGACGTCGGCGTCGAGGGAGATCCGACGACGAAGGAAATGCGGGGGCGCTTGAGGTGGCACCAGAGGTGGCGAGGGCGCGGTGGCGTCGGCGTCGAGGGATGGAGCGGCGTCGGGGACGGGGCGGCGAGGTTCGGGGGGCGGCGCGGGCACGGTGGCGTCGAGGGATGCAGCGGCGTCGGTTAGGAGGGGGCGGCGTGTGGAGGAGGCGGCGGCGGCGCTGGGAGGGCATGGTGCGGCGGCGACGGTGGGGCGTGCGCGGCGCGGCGTGGGGAGGAGGCGGCGTCTTGGGGCGGCACGGCGTGCTCCGGGTCGGGGCCGGCGCCAGTGTGGTGCGGCGAGGCGCGGGGCCAGGTGGGGGAGAGTGAGGGACCCGCGGCGGTGGGTATGGGGGGGCGCCGGAGAGGGAGAAGGAGAGGGAGGAGACGCCGGAGAGGGAGAGGGAGAGGGAGGGGGAGGGGGCGGCGGAGAGGGAGAGGTAGGAGGCGGGTGCAGGTGGTTGCGGGGAGGTGGGAGGGATCGTGGGGGTGCTGGCCGGCTTGAGCGCGCTGTGCACGCGGGCGGCGTGGGTAGAGTGGCTCACGGCTCGGAGGTGGGCGGCTCGGGGGCGAGCCGACGCACGAACTACTGTCGCTTTAAAGGAGTAGAGATTAGTGGTTTTTGTAGCTGCTACATGAGATAGGATGAATTGGTAATAAGGAGAAAGATAAATTAAGAAGGAGTCTTATATAAGAATCAAATAATTAATTGCTGTCCTAGAAACAAGGAAAAAGAAGCGAGAAGAAATTCCACATAAAGCATTAGTTCATTTTTAATATAAAAAAGGAATGTACAAATTTACAAAAAGAATTACGAGAAATGAGGATCAAATAGATTATCGCGCCAAAGATGAAAAGCAACGGTCTTAGTTCTATTCATTTTAACTAAATGGTTTGCAAAATTTTAACTTAGACTAGAGAACAAGTTCCGGACACTTGGCGATTGTTGCCTGAAAATTGCATTATGGTGCTGTTTCTAAATGTGCCAAGCACCAATTAAGAAGGATTCCATGAATAATGAATGATACCTTTCCAGGTAAGACATTCACATGCTATATACTCCCTCCTTTCCAGTATGTAAGGCATAATTTGATTTTCGTGAATATCAAGGAGACCGTGTATAGAACTTGTGATTCCTGATTTGCCCCTAATTAATGAGATGTTTTTTGATTAATTGGAGCAATCTGGTGAGATTGCGATCAGCGATCAATGCTCATGCATACTCGTCCGCTAGAAGTAAAATGATCGTTTACTGCAAAAGGGAGTCGGGCACAAAATCCGGCAATTCCTTATCGACACCGGAGTCCGGCACTTCGTCGGTGGTGGCGGAGTCCGGCATGACATTGTCGCCGCCCGAGTCCAGCACTTCATCGTCGGCGCCGGATTCCAGCAGGTCATCGTCGGCGACAGAGTCTGACACTTCCTCCACCGGCCCACAGAATAGATGGAAGGCTGCATGGCGCAGACCTATCCCCGCGACGCGCAGGTTTGTGGCGACCTCACCATGCATGAGGTTTCCAGCAGCCTTCAGTGCCGCCGCCGCCGCATAAAGGCTGTCCACCGGCGCAACACCATGCATGCCGGCCGCCGCCACTGCATTCCAGGCTACTGCCACCTCGTGCAGACCGTCCTCTGGCGTCTTGATATGTGCCATGGCCTCAGAGTCGTATACGAGCGAGATCTTTCCGGCGTAGGGACCTTTCTTAATCTTCTCTACCGCGGCCTCTAATTTGGTGTCCATGGCGGTGCAACGATGAAGATGGATCAGAGATATTGTTTATATGGCGCAGCGGCAAGCGTACATGGAAGGAGATCGTGCGATCCTAGAATTAATTAGTTTCCTTCACAGCGAGCGTCCATACAGGGGTATTTCTGGAATTTCTGAACGGTCAATGCAGCTGCGCTTTATAGATTGGAAAAAAACTGAAAATAAATTATGTCATACATACTGGAAAGGAGGGAGTATGAATACTTTGTTTGGGGGGAAAATTAAGTTTATGCCACTCCAAAGAGTGCCAATTCATAATATGCCACTCCAAAGACTGTTATTAAGTATATGCCACCCCAAAGGATGACCCCTTAATAATATGCTATTTTAGTATTTTTTCCCTTAATTAAATATCATTTTCTAATTCTAAATGACCAATCTACCCCTCCCTTGACTAATCCCTGGACCGATCGATCGTTAGGGCTCGTTTTGCCGATTGATCTCCCCGTGGCCCGTGCCCAGGCCACCTGCCGCCCTCCGCCGCGCCCAGGCCGCCGGCGCCGCTCTCCAGACGTGCAAAGGCATGCAAGCCCTGCATGCCATCGAGGAAAATCGCGAGCATCTGCATGCAAGCGAGCATCTGCATGCAGGCGAGGCAAATCGCGTCGTGCCTGCTCGCAGTCTTGTGCTCGCCCATGCTTCTGCTCGCGACGTGCCTGCTCGCCTAGGCTTCTGCTCGCGACATGCCTGCTCGCCCATGCGTGCCAAGTTCATGTTTGCCACAGGACCATGCAACAGAGAGGATTGACTAGAGAAAAAAACAAATATGTGCACTTGCACACATATATCATCCTTGTTTGGTTTAATCCAGAAACCATGAACCTCTTGTTTGATTTAATCCAGAAGATTCCATACAAAAACTAACAAATAATTCATAACTAATATGGTTTAATAAACATCAAAAAAAATATTCTGTCATAAGCATCTAGTAATCAGGTCTCTTCTTCCTTCTGTCCTGAAGCATCATCATGACCTCTTCTTCCTTGAAGTTAATTTCTTGTTGGCAGTGCTTTGTACTTGTGAAATGATTGTTGAACTCTGTGATGCTCCCTCAAATGCCAATGCTAGCTGCCTACGATACATAATTGCAATCCATTAGTATTGATGCTAGCTGCCTACAATATAAACATACATACATATCAATCCAAAAAGAGTTGATGAAAATTTCAGCTGACCTTCTAGTGATAGGCCCAGGGCTATTAGTTGTTGCAGAAGCAGTTGGCATGCTTCGCTTGGGTGTATGAATCACACTGCTTTCAGCCATTTTTTCACTCTTTCTCTTCCTAAAAGCATATTTGAGAGAAATAAAGTACTTGATTACATATAAGAGGGAATAAAGTAGAGTTGTGTCGTACCTCTTCTTAGGTCCATTCAATGGACAACCTGCCTCACGGTGTCCTAGTTATTCACACTTCTTACATTTATGTTGCTTCTTTACTGCCGCTCCACCCTTCTCAAAGCAATCTTTAAACCTTAACTTTCTTGGCCTTCCCGCAGACCTCTTGTTCAGAGGTGGTAACAACTTGAAGCCAGGATCTATTTGTGGCCATTGGGATTTGTCGGTTATTGGTTCTAGCCCAACTGCATATGCTGCCTGAAACTTGTGAACTGTGTAATATTCATGAATAAACAATTCCATGTTTGCATTTCTTTCGGAGGCAATGAAAGTTAAGGCATGTATGCATGGCTTGCCTGTTAGCTGCCATTCACCACAAGTGCATTCATGACTCATTAGTCGGACAATGTGTCGAACTGTCTGATGATTATCATCGGTCTCAGTTACTGCTGCAGTGTGATTTGCACCTTTCTTGATGGTCAAGTTACCCAACCCTCTCGTCCTTGCATTCATCTCTGCTGTATGATAGCGGAAGTACGTACCCATGCAACCTCTGGCCTATCATTCGCCTCTTGTGAAAAAGCCCCATTATCTTCTCATGGAGCTTATCCGCTAGATCAACAATAGGCAAATCTTTGATATCTCTGATCCAGCTATTGAATGACTCGGCTAAATTATTATTAATGTAGTCACATTTGATCTCTGAGCTAAACCTAGACCTCATCCACAACAAGTTATGGTGCTTACTAAGGTACTCGCCTACTTGAGGACATGACGACAATACCTTGTTCATATGATACTCAAACTTTTCTTCTTTGTATGCCCTAGCTGCTGGCCACATATGTCCAAATACATCACCATGGAATTTCTTTGTAAAGTTCTTCATGAGATGCCTAAAACACTCTCTTTGCTCAGCATGAGGAAAAACCTTCTTAACCGCGGTTTCAAGACCCTTGCAAGCATCTGTGCAAACTGCAGAAGCAGGAGGGTCACTGAACGCTTTTTCACTCACTGCATAAACCAAGCCTCATTATCGGTGACTCAGATTCAATGAAACCAAATGCTATAGGGAACATCCAATTGTGTCCATCTAGAGCAGTAACCGCAGCTAACTGTCCATTCCACTTGCCATTAAGTGCCGTCGAGTCTATGCTCAAGTAAGGCCTACAACCATTTAGGAATCCATCAATACAAGACTTAAAAGCGAGGAAAAACCTGTGAAAGTAGGTATGCCCCTTAGCCCTCTTGGTGCCTATCTCCACAACACTTCCAGGCAACCTAAGTTCCACCTCCACCTTAAAATTGTACAACATCTGGAAGCTTTCCTCCCAGGGACAATATAGCTGTCCCATTGCCCTTTCTCTACCGTACCAAACAGTCGGATATTGAAGGGAAATATTATACTCATCCTCCAGTCTATTTTGTATCTCTGTTGCACCCACATTTGGAGTCTTTTTCAATATACTGAGAGACCTTTCAGCAATCCAAGCTTGAGATGCCATGCTAGTCTTCACATGACTAGTCGAGGCACAAGTATGCTCAGTCACCATCTTGCTCACCTGCACATCAAAAACAAATTAATTGATACACAAAAATTTACATATGAATAATAGAATGAAATGGAGTTTACCCTAATGGTTTTCTTATTTTGCATCAATGCAGCAACGATCCTCCATGGGCACCCATCACCTTTGCAAAATCCCCTAAACCTTTTTTTGTCAGACTTCTCTGTCCCAATATCAAATTCATGCTTGATGGCATATTGCTTTAAAGCCATTCTAAAATCAACCATACAAGGGTAGGTGATCCCGACTTCCATATGTGGGTTCTCCTTATCATATCCAATGGTTGGTTCTGTGGTATTACCATCATCCACTTCGAAGGCATCCATATCATTTGGCTCATTGTCTACTGTTGCATTTCCCATCTCATCCATTTCGGTATTACCATCATCCACTTCAAAGACACCCCCATCATTTGGCTCATTTTCTACTGCTGCATTTCCCATCTCATCCACCCTCAAGCCCAAAAGTGAATACATTTCCTCCTCGGACATAGCAACATCCTTGTCATCCTCGACATTGCAATTATCTTGCTCTATTTCAATGGTTGACCAATCAACATCGATATGCTCTAAACCATCCCCAACCGTCAAATCCTCGATTACACTGGATTGGGTATTAACATCAACTATATGCTCCCTTTCGAGATCAGTCCTATATTGAATTATGTAATAAAATGCAGTTAACAAAACAGTAGAATTGAATGATAGCATGGTAATGCATGTATTTTGGCGGTAATGCATGTATTTTGGCGGACTATCCATCTTACCTGACAATCATGGTGTGGCAGCTAGCGGATGGCTTGGACGGAGGGCGCCACCGGCTAGGCGTGCTGGCAGAGGACGGCGTGGACAGAGCTGGGCGTGATGGCAGAGGGCGGCACGGTGGGCGTCTTGGCGGAGGCAAGACGGCTCGGCGCGGCGGCGGGCGGCGCCTGTGGCTGGCGGCAGCAGGTTTCGGGCGAAGGCGGCAAGAACTGGCGCAGTGGAGGCGGCGTTAGCGGCTTGGGCGGCGGCGGAGCTGTCACGGCTCTGCGTGGCGGTGGAGAGCGGCGCCGGCGGCTGGCACACGGCGGAGGGCAGCAGTGGCTCGGGCGCGGGAGATCAATCGGCAAAACGAGCCCTAACGATCGATCGGTCCAGGATTAGTCAAGGGAGGGGTAGATTGGTCATTTAGAATTAGAAAATGAGATTTAATTAAGGGAAAATACCAAAATGGCATATTATTAAGGAGTCATCCTTTAGGGTGGCATATACTTAATAACAGTCTTTGGAGTGGCATATTATGAATTGGCACTCTTTGGAGTGGCATATACTTAATTTTCCCTTGTTTGGGTGTCCATTGAAATCCTAATCTTATCCAACAATTATTACTGAATGGACATTGGTAAAAGATATGATCCCAGTTTTCTAGTGCATCACATTGGGAGAGCATGCAATTGTAGGACTCCAAGTTGAAAAACTGTTTCCTCAAGAGATTTTCCTCTGTGTTAAGTTTGTCCAACAGAAGAAGCCATCCAAAGATCTTAATACGAGGAACATAGGCATTTGTCCAAGTCTTGAAGATTTTGAACTCCGCATGATTCCAAACACAGGTCCATGTATCTTGTGTACTAAAATTTTACTTCTAAAAAACTAGCTAAATTAATTTCTTAAACAAGTTGAAGGAGTTCTTCCGAGGCTTGTACAAAGAGTGGAAGGAAAAAATGTTCTTGCAAGATCTCAGAATCCAATTGTAAATTTTTAAATCATAAACAATCTGTTGTTCATCCTTGACAAAATAGAATAGTCTTGGGTATTTAATGGATCTTAAATTGTTGTTCCAATTGTGTAACCATAATCTAACACTTCCCATTCCCCACAATACAAAAAACAGTTCCCAGAAATACATGCTGTTGTGGTAGGGGGCACCCACCCCCCGCGAGATAGCGTGCGCAGCGAACCAATTTGTGGAGATGAAGGAAAGGGTCACCCAGGGGGGTGCCTCGCGTCTTCTAGGAGAAGCAACGGCGAACCAAGGAAGGGCCCCGTCACCTTCGGGCGGAGCGGCTCCAAAGCAAAGTACACCCCCTTCTCAGGCAAAGCGAAGCCCGGTCGCTGTCCAGAATCAGGGTAACCCAAGTCCGGAGTTGCGAGGCAATGGCAGTCGCGGAGATCCAGAAGACGACAGTGCAGCTTTATTACAGTGCGTGATCGTATCTCGTGTCGGGGAGATACGACAATTGGTCAGTAATAAACCGCTCAGTGGCAGTGGAATCTTAGTTTGTTACAACGGCTTAACCCCCTCTGTAATCTTGGTTTATCTCTTTTACCCTCACTTTATTCCCTCGAAGAAGGGCTATAATGGAACATTGTAATCCGGCCCCTTACTATAAATAGAGGCCCCCCCAGTAATAAAGGCAGGCTATTCAATTCTCGCAGGCTAAATACTCTTTGATTGCTCAGTATTCTTGATCTGCTTCGCGAAGCGTGGTACTGTGCTTCGTGGGGCAGCCCCTCATAAATCTGTTGTCAGGCTCGGGCCACCGACACATGCAGAGTAGATAAGATATTTTTCCATCAAAATGGTCCCTAAACAATAGAAGTTTGAGACATTTCGAGTTTCATATCTAGAGTTTTGATACCACTTATTAGAGGCAGTTGTGTTCCACAACGATTCGGTTCTCTCCAAGACCAACACATTGAGCTTGCTAATCCATAGGCCCAACTAAAGACACAACCAAATACCAAGATCCACCAAACCTAATAGACTAGTTTAATAGATGATGGATGCTCCACATTTTTAAAGGGACGGACCGCAACCAGTCACCTGCCCGTGCGTGCGCCTCCCGCGGGCCCACCCGTCAGCGAGGGCACGGCGAGGGACAAGCGCCTGGGTTTGAGCAAAACCAATCTTTAAATTGTGTTATCCCACAACCAACAACTGGATAAGGGACGCATAACAAATACCTAGATCCACTTATGCTAATAAACTAGTATAATAAACGATGGATGCTCTATATTTTTAAATTGTGTTATCCCACAACCAACAGCTGGTATGGGAGTATGGGACTAAGCCCAACAGGGCTAAAACATTGAGAACATGTACATTTCTTAAAGGCTAAAAGATTGAGAACATTTACATATATTTGCAGGTTATACACAAGGTTACAGGCTCTGTCTCTCTTTCGCCTCACATCTCTCTATGATCGCATTTTAATTATCGCCTTGTTAGCTCCTTTGATTACTTTACTGTCGATGGATAACTAGTATAGAATCTAAAACACCACGGATGAAGCCCAAGAGGAGCAAAAGCTATCGCAGCACTTCACTGGCTAGCTAGCTCTTTCCTTATTGTTGCTACTTGCTACACCTTGCAGGTTTCGTCGTCCTGCACCTTGGCGTCGTCGAGCGCGCCGGCGCCGCCCTCCTCGGCGTCGTAGCTGACGTGCACGCTGTAGAGCACGTAGACCAGCACGGCGGCCGCCGAGAAGAAGCCGAAGCGGACGTAGGACGGGCGGTCCAGCGAGCCGAGCAGGAAGACGTTGAGGAACACGGACGCCGCCGGCACCCACGGCATGCCGGGCACGCCCCACAGCTCCGGCCGGCGCGCCTGCGGCACCATCGCCTGGAACGCCGCCACCGCCGCCGCCGCGCCCGCCGCGCACGCCGCCAGCAGCGCCGCCTGGCGCCGCCGTGCGGCGCCAGTTTCCACACCAGCGTGAAGGCCAGCGCCAGCAGGGAGAAGCCGAGGAGGAAGGCCAGCGTCGCCCGGGCGCCGCGCCGCTCCCCGCAGGGGGCGGCGGCGGCGACGTACCGGCGGTACACGACGGCGTTGGCCACCATGTAGAAGACGAAGAGCGTGCCGATGCAGACGAGGTTCAGGAGGATGTCCAGCTCCGTGAAGAGCGCCAGCGCCGCCGTGAAGAGCCCTGCATGCGACGACGGCTATCATGATAATTATTCCCTAAGATAGTCATTAATAAGTCTTGCTGGTCCAGAGGTCAACGGCAGCTAAAGGCTAACCAATAAGTCACGGGATCACGTGATTTAAAAGAAAAAGAAAATCACCTGAGCACGAGCAGCATGTTAAAGGTTTCATTAATTAACCTTGACCATACTTAAATGAAAATCAACAAGAAAGTCAAGGCAACCAGCGTTAATGCATATTTTTTTTGCATACAAACAACGCTGTTTGTTTTTGCAATTAAGGCTAGCATCCAAGAGATTGGTTGTTGAATCAAATAGATTGAATGATTTAGAATAGCTTATGTGCACACTAGAAAAATTCTTTGTTTTGATCAAAGAGTACAGTTAGTTGTCATGGCCAATTTTATACGGAATGCTAGCTAAATGGCTAACCCAGAGTTTCGAGAAGGCAAAACGTTTGGTTCGACTGAGTTTGAGAGCTTTCTTTGACGCTGACGTTGAAAAGACGCGCTACTGTACTCTTTAAAGTATCGTAGGTGCAACCGTGCAACAAAACCAGTAAATGATCACGAGATCAAATCACGGAGCATCCACAAGCTCACTCATCACAGCCTACTGTCCAAACCCACGGTGACGGTGACATGCACTGCTAACCGCATGTAAGTGTGTCATCGTCTCGGCGGACAGGGGCGCACGGCCGTGAGGCTGACGGCGCGTGGCCGCGTCCACATGCACGAGCGCGCCGCTGCGACGGCGACGGCGACGGCGACAGCGGTAGGATCCGTGGGATTTATCCTGTCGATCGAACATCTGCCGTCGAGACCCACATGACAGTGACCATAACGGTATTCGGATTCACATGAGAGCGAGCGGAATTGAAGGACCATGCTGTAAATAGGTAGAAATTTCAATGATTGGGCACAAACGAATTTGGATTCTAATTTCAAATGTTAAGAATTTATAGTTGAAACTTGGAGCTAAATCTCAAATTTTTCGGATAGAAATTTGCTCCCTTTGATTATAAAAACATTTTTTAAATTTGCTCTGAGTCAAAGTTTTAAAATTTTATCAACAAAAGTCTTTTGAACTATTTGAATCGGCTATATAGAAAAATATAAAAAACAATTTTACAACATCATATTTTTTTATACATTCTACAAATAAATTGTAATAATAATTTATTATGTCGTTGTTTTAACATCAAGTTTTAACATGTCATTGTTTTAGCAAGATCATGTCACTGTTTTAACATCAATTTTTCAGAAACCGGAGGAGCAGCGTAGCATCAGAAGGTTGAAGGGGGAGGGGCAGCGGGGGGAGTGTCCGTACCGAGGAAGGCGGAGGCGTTGACGGGCGTGGCGGTGGTGGGGTGCACCTTGGCGAGCCACCGCGGCATGACGCCGGAGCGGCCGATGACGCACAGGTACCTGGCCTGCCCCAGCATCGCCACCATCAGCGACGTCAGGATGCCGAGGCTCGCTCCGCCGCCGATCACGTTCGACACCCACCCCCACCCGGCCCTCCCCCTGAACGCCCCGGAGAACGGCGCCTCCGTGTCGATCTGCCACCACCCGATCAATCAAGCATCTCGCCGGCGACGGGGAGTATTCGCCGGAATCTCATTTTCCGGTGGTGATGGTGGTGGTGGTTGGTGCTTACCGCGTCGTAGGGGAGGAGCATGGACATGGAGGCGGCCATGAGGCAGTAGAGCGCGGTGACGAGGACGACGGAGCCGGAGACGCCGGCGGGGATGTCGCGGGCGGGGCGCTCCACCTCCTCGGCCATGGTGGACACGGCGTCGTAGCCGATGTAGCTCAGGTACACCATGGCGGCGCCGTTGAACACGCCGCCGGCGCCGTGCGGGAAGAAGCCGCCCGGCTGCGCCGCGTCCGCCGGCCGCGTCAGGTTGCGCGCCTCCCCGCGCCAAAACCCCATCACGATGATGAACACGATGAACGCCACGTGCACCGCCGTCAGCACCATGTTCACCACCGCGCTCTCCTTCGTGCTGCCGCCGCCGGCCATGGCAGATCACAAGACAAAATAAATCCTCATCAAAATCCATCAAAATTCAATCTTTAGTTCTTTTTTTTTTTGTGAACGGTTGTTTAGCTCGTAGTGGCCAAGCGGTTCTCAATCATGCAGGAATCGCATCGATTCCAAAATCCGCTCATCTTTAGAAGAAAACGAGCGGTTCTTGACTGCTTTGACCCGATGCGACAACAACTTTGGAACAGAATTCAGTATTTCAGTGTGGCCACCTCTCAGATTCTCATCTTTAGAAATTTTGTGGTACACGTAGGTGAATGCTGGCAGTTCATCTCTTTTCATCTAACGGCTCATATTGACTTTTATTTTTTATACTATCATGATAGTATTTACGATGTTTAGTATATGTTTTATTATAAGACTATCAGAATGAACTATTAGATCTGAATTATATCTCACCCTAATATATATTTTTGGGACCGACTAGAACGCAGGCGCCTGCGTTTTGCGTTTGTGCAGGCGATCCTTTTTTCAGTATGATTGTATAGAAATTTCACCATACAGAAGTATTAAAAAAACAGTATAAAAAAATAAAAAAACTCTATAAGTTACCAATCAAGCAAATTAGAGAGGTAGAGAAGAGTAGATCGACGAGCCGTCAGCAGACGGTGGCGGTGGCGTTGACGGTGGAGGGCGGCGGCGCTGCGTCAAGGTCACACATAGCTAACGCAAAGAAGCAGCGCGCTCGCTTCCATGACGGAACGTAGGCGTGCGTACAGAAGCAACAGCGTATTTTTTTCACATAAACCATAAAAATGCTCTTCCATTTTTTCAGGAAAGCTCACCGAAATTTGCCACAAGAAGGAAAAAAAAAAGAGAGAAACATTCGATCGCGATACGAACAGAAAGGCGCAACAGCGAAGCACAAGATCCTGTCTCTCGGAACAAAATCTCGAATATTTTTTTCTTGCGAGGATGATGACCGTGCAAATAATTAGCCCCACTTTGAATCCGGCAAGAACACAAAAGCAGAGGAAGCAGTTGCAAAACATGAACGGGAACAAAAGATGATTCGCATTCGCTTTGCAAAGAGACCTAACAATTGCTAGCGAGCCAAAAAAAAAACACTTTTATATTTTTTTTGTTCTAGCCGTACCTGTAGCAGATGCAGATAGAGACGAGGAGGATGACGGCGACGGCGACGAGGTCGACCTCGTTGAAGCCCTTGGGGAGGCCGCCGACGGCGAGGCGCCACCGGCTGGGCGCGTCGACGCCGCACGCCGTGCCGAGGTACGCCGTGAAGCTGCGCGCCACGGCGGCGTTGGAGAAGACGTACTCCATGACCAGGTTCGCCCCCGTCAGGAACGCGGCGAACTCCCCTGCACGCACGCGAACAAACCCGCGCGTCAAGCCGAGATCGCGAGGAAGAAGACGATGCGAGCCTGACAACGAACAAGATCGGCCATGGGCCCATGGCCGGCTACTCCATTGGAAAGGACGGCCAAGTACATGCAGTGCTCTTTTGCCATCACCGAAGAAGAAGAAGAAGAAGAAGAACGTTAATACATGCAGAGGCCAAACAGTGCCAAAAGTTCCAAACGTTATTTTGTGCGATCAAAATTCACAATGTTACATGCATGATAAGGAAATGACTCCTTTCAGATGTTTAAATTTGTCCTGTGGTTTTGGTCCAACCCGTATACAATATGTTGAGAAAGCATGATATTATAAATTTATAAAATGTTGAGAAAGCTCTGCTTCGTCTCAAATATTTGAAAAGATACTGTGAACTTATTTTCCTTATGGTAAATTGAAACAATATCGGTTTGGTACGAACGATCCGAATATACATTTAGTGTTGTCAATTCACGATAACAAATATTGTCTCATAGTGTTGTCAATTCACGATAACACATATGTCGGAAAAAAAAAAGAGCTCAAAAGTACCAAATATTCGGAAACGGAAGAAGTAATGCACGGTGCACTTGACCTTATCAAAAAAAATTTTCGTGCTTGCGAAGAAAATAGTACGAGTTGGGTCTTGTCTTCCAACAAAGTCCAGGTCCCATTTTGGACCAAAAGAGCAGACAGTTTGGGGGTTGCAAGAAAGGGACCTGCCACATTATTTGGATATGGATATTTCATATTTGTGCGTGTAGCAAAATCTGTTGAAAGTCACAATCTAGCCTTCTTTTTTTTCTTTTTCTTTTTTTTTTTCACTCCAGTCGTTCGTGCGCGCGGGTTGCAAAATCTTAAAAATCTGAGACTGATTGACAAACCAACGTGTGCATATGTACAGAGTTGGGCAAATTTAGGTAATGCACTTTTAGAAGTCCTTGTTTTCTTTTTGCTTAAAAAAGGTTATGGTTATTATTCATAAAACACCGTGCGAAAAGGAAACTTAGCAAAACACACGCGCCCATGCACGCCCACAAATAAAAGCAAAGAAATAAGCCGTCAAAATTAAAGGAAACTATTTTTTTAGGAGTAGAGTTGCAGAAGTCGAAGTCAGATGAAGTTTTTAATAACCTCTTTCAAATTTTTAATAACATGCTGCTCTGGCTCTTTTTCTCAGTTGCCCTGTTCTTTATAGGCCCTTTTAGTTACAAATTTTTCATACTATATATATGAATAATTACGCAGATCACTGTCTAAATGAAAGGTTATATTTAAAATAGAGTAACATCGACTGTCGTGTACCGTAAAGTTCCCTCTCTCTTTTTTTTCCACATGGGCTTCATAGCATGCCGTATAGCTGTAGTGTAGACACGATGTGGTTAATTGAAAATACCTTGTACGTATCCCTTCAATCGGTTTTGCTGGACACAAAAATCCATATAACGAAACATTGAGTCATCAAGAAAGAAGGGGACACATGTGATAAAAGTAGTAATTCTAGCGAGGAAAACCCAAATCACCTTTACAACGACGAGGTTACCTACAATTTTACCATCTTTTCGTAAGAGGAATCAAAGCAAAAAAATCTGTCCATTAAGAAAATGAGGAGGCAAAAAATCCATGAAAGGGTGTAGGATTAGGACCGTCGAAGAAGACACACTCCAAACATACACACAAAACAACATGGTAGACCATCATCAATCAGCAACATCACAAGTGCTCCCTCCGTCCCAAAATAAGTATTCTTGCAGGATTCAAATTTGTTCCAAAATAAGTGCTCTTCTAACCCCTAGATATCTCTCCCACCCCTATAAATACCCCTTGTTCCTCTCCAACCACTATAAGGTACCCCTATATTCCCCTCCCACAATATGGCCTCGTTTTGTTTCAGATTAAATTAAATTAAATGAAAGTTTGTTATTTTTGTATAAGCCAAATGGTGTAATATTTCGTAGTCACTTTTGTGGGGTTTTAAATAGTTCTTCTTAGAGTTCTAAAAATAATTTTTTATAATTTTTTGAATTCTTTAAAACGCCCTTTGAGAGTGTCACAAATTTGCTAGAGTAAAACTCAACTCAACATTAATCTGAAACAAACAATGCCTATAAAGTACTCTAGATTCCCAACTACATATATTTTTCCAAAACAATCTTAAAGGACACTTATTTTGGGATGGAGGTACTACTCTCTTCATCCTGAAATAGTTGTCGTTTTAGACATGTCCTAAGTCAATGTTTTAAAATTTTATCTATAAAATACTTCTAAACCATTTAGATTTGAAGCATAAAATTCATATAGATGAATTCGTTTCGAATATAACTTTCATAAAAGTATAATTTTAATGTATGTTAAAATTAAATTACAATAGTTTTTAGTGGTCAAAGTTGCATTTTGGAGACCATGTCAATGTTCAAAACAATAACTATTTCATAACGGAGGGAGTATCTTTTTATGTAAGTTTCATCAAAAGCGGGCAAAGAAAATAAACAAATCGACAACCTAAGCAGACCTAAATGAACTCGTGTTCGTAGCATTTTCAATACGCATAAAAAGAATGCAGAGTAGTTACTGCCTAATCAAACATATATAAAAAGAGAGAACAAGAGGATGGATAAAAAAAGATCATCTTTTTTTGTTGTTTTGCAGCTAGCTTGTCAGTCATAGCGTCTCCAGTGACGTGAATTGGATGAACAAAAGCCAAACTGAAAGAAAATTTTTTAATCACGTAAAGAAATCCCAGAGAAATGCCAAGATCAGGAGAGTATTTAATTTCGGGAGCAGGGAAATTTGAAGTATATCAGTATAAGTGTGCTCGTTGACCAAGATCGATCTTGGCGTGAATGATCTCACCGAAGGTGACGCGGAGGTAGCTGAAGGCGCCGCCGGCGACGGGCATGTCGACGGCGAACTCGGTGTAGCAGAAGGCGGAGAGCAGCGCGCAGAGGCCGGCAATGGCGTACGACACCACGACGGCGGGCCCCGCGTAGAGCCTCGCCGCGCGGCCGGTGGTGACGAACACCCCGGCGCCGACCATGCCGCCCAGCCCGAGGCCGACGAGGTCCGGCCACCGCAGCGAGCGCGCCATGTCCGCCCCCGACCGCGCGCGCACGCGGCTCATCTCCTCCGCCGGCGACGTCGCCGCCCACGCCCGCCGCGCCACCCGCCGATGCGTCTGCGCCAGCGCTCGCCCGTACGCGCGCACGCTCGAGAACGACCCTCCGCCGCCGCCGCCGCTCTGGCCCGACGACGCCGGCGCGCCCTTGTCGTCCATGGCCGTCCCGAGCAACGGCGACGACGACAGCTACGGCGAAGAATCGGTTCCGACGGCGATGTCACGGCCAGGCAGGCAAGCGGGTGGGCGCGGCTCGGTTGTTGACGGGTTTGGTGTGGAAAGAGACGGCGGAGGAGGCGCCGGCGAGGCGAGCTTGTGATCAGGGCCCGAGAGCTCGCGCGGTTTATAAAGAGAGGAGGAAGACGAAGGGGAGTTACTGCTGAAATGTAACGGTAAATTAACTGCGACGGAGACACGGTGACGCACACTGACAAGTGACAAATCTTCAGCCTGAACTTCAGGGTGCTCTCAACAAAACGAAACGAAAAGAAAAGAAAAGAAAAGAAAAACAAGCTTTCGGTTTGAGATTGCAACGTACGAACGAGTGGATGATACCGATATTCGAAGCTGGGGGATTTATGCGAATCCTTTTAATCCATGGTATTGCAGTATGCTCGGCTTTATAGGCAATGTTGCTATGCTTTGGCAACATTTTTATGTTTGGATAAAGTGTTTTTTACACGGGAATCTTGAATAACTTCTAGAACACAATTGTCCAAGTGTGTGATATTTCCTATCAAAAAAGAAAGTATATGCAATAAGCTTTTTTGTAAACACGACCGCGAGGAACTTGAATATATTCTAGATGACAATTGTCGAAATGTGATGCATGTAACCCTATCTAAATAAATGGAGAGGGGAAGACAGTCCTTTCATTTGTTTTCTGTATTTTGCTTATAGGACACTATCGAATATGTTACTGTGCTTGTCGGCACCTAATTTTACAGGCCAAGAGAATTAAATTTACCATTTTTATAAAAAAAATATATACTCTTGATTATCTTTTTTAACATGGGAATGCTGAATGAATTCTAGATGACAATTATCTAACTGTGATCCAACTCTTCAAAAAAAATGAGGAGGGGAGACTCCCTTTGATTTTTGTAGCAATGTTCTTTTATAAGAAAATATTGAATTGAGAAATGACTGGTCATCCTTCGTACCTTTGTTTTTATGGGCTATGACTTTGGAAGTCTATAGTTACTTGTTCTATTTTTTGTAAAATTGTGTTTTATTTTATTTTATTGGTAAAAGATGAGAATCCTTAATCCCAGATAACGACTGTCCAAGTTTGATATGACTCTATCCAAATAAAAGATGGAGATATTCAGTTGATTTTTTCTTAGTTTTTGTAGACAACTGTCCAAGCGTGTTCTAACTTTTGTCATTGCATCGTAGTCTAATTTCATAGACGTTATAGCACATGAATTAAATTGGTCAATTAATTGTCTAAAATACCTATTCTTTAAATAAATTTTTCCTAAACACGGGAATCTCGAGTGAATTCTAGATGAAAATTGTCCAAATGACCCAACCGTGTCCTAAAACGATGACGGAGAATCCCTTCTTCTATACTCCTAGCTATATAGTTCCATACACATCCCATATGCAGTACTACATAGAGCATCCGTAGCAGTCACCCCACTGTAACTTTGGATAGAGTACGTGTCTGATGGAGGAAAGAAATCTTTTACTGTATAATGTAAAATGTGAAAAAAATTTAGAGAGAATGATAGAGGGAGTAGCTAGTGAAATGTAGTGTGAGGATAGTGTCTGGTGTGGATGCTCGTCTATTTTGATCCATTCACACATGGTTGTCTACAATATACAATCTCTCTGTATAAACAATTATCATGCACTCTTGGAGAAATTTTTTTTTTTTTTTATCACTGATCGGTTCAATCAAATATCTGTGAGGGAATCGATTTTTTTTATTTTGTATTGCTGATGGAGATATCTGTTGCGATCTTTCGATTTATATCTTCATGATTTGCCGACGGAAGCAAAAAAAAAAATTTGTGCCAGGGACAAGCTCACGAGTAGCATCGCTTACATACCTCAACATATGGATGGTGTACCGAAAGTACCCTCAATCTGTTGATGCCTCGCATGAAATGGAACTATGGAAGTCTGTGTCCGTTGCCGGTGATGGATGCAGGATTATTCGAAAGCCTAGGCGAAGTATGTGCATGTAAAGCGGTATATATAAAAAAGAGTAAAATGCATCGGAGGTCCATTAACTTGTAGCGTGGTGTCACTTAGGTCCATTAACTTCAAAACTGTAGTTCTGGGTCCATTAACTCTTTAAGTTGTTCACATCAGACCCGTACCCTTTCGTTTTATGTTTAGATCCGACGTGGCATGGACAACTTAAAGAGTTAATGGACTTGTAGTAAACAACTTAAAAGAGTTAATGGACCTGCAGTAAACAACTTAAAAGAGTTAATGGACCTGCAGTGAACAACTTAAAGCGTGGGGTCCATGCCACGTCGGATATAAACATAAAACGAAGGGGTACTGGTCTGCTGTGAACAACTTAAAGAGTTAATGGACCCAAAACTGCAGTTTTAAAGTTGATGGACCTAAGTGACATCACGCTACAAGTTAATGGACCTCCGGTGCATTTTACTCTATAAAAAAAAAGTGAAGGTAGAATTTTTGTTTAGGAGGAAAAATATTTTAATTTTTTTTAAAGTTTAGTATAAAGTGTGAAGAAATTTTAGAGAGATAGACAAAATACTATATCAGTGTTTACCTAAATTTCCATGAATCAAATCATGCATTATGTGTTCCTAGCTTGTATACGTACCAAAGTGATCTAAGCTATCAACACGAACATGCGTGAACAGCCAATTAATTAAAATCCATCATAATATCATATCAATATGAATTGGAAAGAAGGTAATTTGCCGTCGATTTCGCACAGGAACATCCCGCATGCAGATGATCTGCCGCCAGAATTCATGGGACGGGCTGCGCTAGCCTCCGCCGCTGGGCCCCGCTATTGTAGTTGGAAGGTTTCTTGTTGTCGTGTGCCTATTCCCTTGCTGTATTTATATACGTGCTGTGTGTTACTGCCTTCTTTTTCTGTCTCATAAAGAGTGCCGTTAAAATTTATCACATAAATAATAAATTTGTAACTTTTGTATCATCTAGTTGAGTGCATTTGGTTGATTAATTGCTTTTTTCTATTTCTAAGATTGTACATTGTCTGGTTTTTTCTTTTTCAGGGTGCATGCGCGTTTAATTGCCTTTTAACATTTAAGCAAGCGACAAAATTAAACGGTTCCTTGTTCCTATGATTAAGAGGGGTAAAATAGATAGGATCAACGAGGTGTAGGCCCTTGGCTAAGCAAAAGGTGCAAACTGAAGCTTATTGCAAAAGCTCATAACCATATCCAGTAGCCACATTCATGTGAGGCTCTCTTTGCTACCACTATTATTTTTTGTCTTGTGTCTTCTCTAGCTTTCCCACTCTTCGAGATGCCTTTTTCCACACACATTGAGAGGTTTTGCTTTGAGGAGCTAGCACGTATGCCATGTTTAGATATACCCAAGTAGTTGTAGTGAATTGAGCAACCAAAAAATAATGGCTATCGGTTTTGGAAGATACCAATAGACTTGGTACAAATTTAAAGGAATCAATCAACACGTACCATACATTTTTTCCTATATGAATAAAAAGAAAAAGACTACTTCATCCTCTCAATGATGTATGATACGTTTAAACCTAACCTAAAAAACCAGGTACTCGGTCCCTAAAGTATTTCAAGTAATGTGAATAACCCCTCGCAAGTGGCTTTGTGGAAAGGTTTTGCCCTCGTGGTAGTCCACGTGGCATATAGGGGCCCACGTGTCATCCACCTTCTTATCTTCCTGCTCCCCTTCGGCCAACCCATCGCCGCCGACCTCCTCCTACTCTCCTCCCTCCTCCATCCCCGTCCTCCTACACCTCCTTCAACGACGACGACAAAGATAAACGCTGTCTTCACCTGCAACAACCCTTGCCCTTGCGCCCTTCTTCTTCCTGCAACACCCCCTCACCCTCCCTATTTAAAGTCGCTACCCTCCTCCCTCATCGCCACACCCACTCTCATCCGACTCCCAAAACGCTAGACTGCCGCAACCCTGCCCTAGCTCCCCGGAGCAGCGCCGTAAACTCCCCCTCTCTTTTCCCCCCTCATCGTCAGTGTATCGGGTCGGAAGCCACACTAATTGCTCGTTAGAGCCTTGGTTGTGCCGCTACCCTTGCTGTTTAATCACCCTCTCCGGTAAAGGTAAGCTTCCACTTTTGCATTGTTGAGTTGTGGCCTCCCGTACCGTCTCAGGTGATCGCTGCCCGCCCCTCTTCGCTGGAGCACCACCGTGCCATGACTTTATCGCTGCGCCCGCCATTCCTACTGCCAACCTTGCTACGAGGTCCCGCTAACCCAGCCACCAACCTCTTCCTCGAGATCCCCATGACCATGTTCCCCTTGCTGCGTCACCGCTCCGCCACTTATCCGCGAGCCCGACACTCGAGCAGTTGTGCTGGTCGCCGCTCTGCTGCGCGCTGCCGTCGTCAACAGCATTCTTGTCCTTCGGTGGAATGGGACGACGTTAGTGAGGGACGTGTGATGGAGGAGGGGCGAATAGGAGCACAAGAACGAGGAGGTGGCGGAGGGGAGAGGTGATTGGTGTGTAGCAAAGAGAAAAAGAGGAAGGAGAGAGAAGACTAAGAGAGGATGAGGGGATTGACATGTGGGACCCATGTCTAAAAATAGATTTTATATAAAAGAAATGCCACATGTTCAATAAATCTGGCAACATTTCTCCATGTAGGCGGCCACGATGACAAAACCACCATCAAAATTACATACGGAGGGTTAACCGCACCACTTTAAATTCTTCTGCGGGGCGGGGGGGCTAATACCGGTTTTTAGGTTAAAGGATTAAGTGCACCAGGCATTAGTAAACCTTTTTCTAAATAAAGCCAAACTTCCCTATCAACCTTTTTATAATATAGAAAATGCCTCAAGTGCCATCACTTAGAGGTTAATTTCTCTCCTTTGTGCCATTTCAAAAGAAAATATTATCCCATATGACATTGCTACCTACCTCCATTAGTTCCCACCGTTCCCACACTTATGTGATGAACATACTATACGATAGTCACTTTCTTTTCTTCTTCCTTCTTCACTTCTCTCTCACACAATTTTTAGATAGCTCTATCTCCTAGACGGTTTAACTGACCAAAAAAAGATCAACAATGATGCATACAATTAATCTGTTTGATGTGGATCCATTGCCATGTCAATTGTTGACTACGATGCCACGTACCAAACCAATCTATACAAACCATTTGAATCTGTTGTAAACTAAAAAAACGACTTTAAATACTCGGCTTCAAAGATCACATTATTTTTGGCCTTTTTTGTTTCTGATTAAAGTTGAGCTGAGTTTTACTGTAGCAAATTTGTGACACCTCAAAAGACGTTTTAAAGAGTTCAAAAAATTATGAAAAATATTGTTATGAACTCTAAGAAATATTTAAAACCCCACACAAAAAATACACCATTTAGCTTATAAAAAACAATTTTTCATTTAATTTAATTTAATTTAAGCCAAAATAAACAAGGCCTTTACGTTGTTTCGTGTATTTTACTCTAAAAAAGAATTATCTGTTTTCGAGTGCTTATTAGAAATCGGAACATCTGATTGGCCCGAATATGGATAGCCACTGCCATCAATGCCTGATCGAGCTCACACGCTAACCGGATGACAAGTGGATCCACGATGCTGACGAAGCAGCACTCTGGCCTCGGTAAGCGTGCCATCACAGAGTGATCAATGCTGCAATTTGCAAACTCATTTACCGAAAAAAAAAAACCTTCACAGCGATGTGTGGTTGGCTAACCGGAGGAGCCGACACTACGAATCCACGATATATATACGGCACGATCGCCGGAGGGCGTTTCGGTGGTTGTTGGTTTTTAAACACGTCTTGTTTTATTTAAAAATTTAGTTTAAATATATAAAACGAATTGTCAAATTTGTGTTCAAAAGTTAACAGCGACTTCTTTTTGTGATTGGAGATATCAGCTTATTTTCTCGTGCTCTTCGCTCCGATGGATCGACGCGACCAGGTCGAATTAAGTCTTTGTGATCTGAGGCTCTGCTATATACGAAGGTTCAGTTCGCCGGTAGATATGGGCGTCCACGCTTCTCGAGGAGGGAGATGCAGGCACATCGCTACCATCACCGCAACCGCAACACACCGTCGCTAGCTAGTTTATTTTACATGTTTGGCCGCTAGCTTCGTATTCTAGAGCTACGCGTACACATGTATAAGTAACCACGTTAACGTAGGCAGCACTATCCCCCAATGATATATTTTTGAGAGGTATTTTTTTCGCAAACAGACTCTGATTTTTTAAGATTCTTCAATAGATTCTCTTTGTGGTTCTCTTTAGAAGAAATTTCATTGTGCATTTCATTTAGACGGAAATTCTCTCCGTTTTTTCCATTAACTTCTTCAAAGGGATGCTCTTGGAAATGGTGGAAAATGAAGGAAAAAATAAGAGAAAAAGAATGGAACGAAGGAAAAATGGCTGAAAATGGTCTTACCCAATGGCATGCATGGCTTGGTTTTAGATAGATATATATCGAACCAGGACACCAAGCGTTCAACCCAGCTTTATCTGTTGTCTTTATTTATTTACGATAAAAACTTTCTATGGTATTGTATATTCATTTACAGTTGTCGGTGAAAAATGTCACCAGACAAGATCCTTCCGAGGGATTACGGAATTGTTCGGCTGAGGGGGTATCCGCGCAGCTCACTCCGATTCCTTACTGTGTGAGGAAGACTCCGAGATTTTTACCCAAGTTTGGACCCCCAATGCGGGTAATGTCCCAACTCCTGCTCGAGCTTTTGTTGTGGGTGGAAAATAGTATACAGAGTCTTCTCGTAAGAGGGTTCGCTCTCCTTTTCTTTTGTTTCTCTCAGCATCCTCCTCTTGTTCTCTCTGCCTTCTCCCCCTCTCTTTCCAGCCTCGGGCGCCCTTCTATAACACCGGACCGAGTGCAAGTGGAGAGGGAATGTTACAGTAATAATTAAGTCCTATCGCAACCACTGTAGCCACTAGCTACTTCCTTCTCGGCCTGCACACGCCATCGTCCTGCCCCATCGAGAGACAGACCGGATGGGATAGGGCGGCCGCCTGGTCTTCCTCGAGCAACGCAGACATGACGACTACGATGCTTCTGATGAGGCCGCAGGGACGACAATCCTGCCCCCATCCGCTCCACGTCTGGTCATTCGCATTCAATGAGCTTGATACGGTGAGATCTGGGAGAAGCCTTCAGGTGGAAGCTTCCTGGCTCCCCCGTCATGCTCCACTGTGGCCGGCTAATAGTGGGCCCCGCGTGCCCTCTAGTGCATGCTGATCAGCCACCTGTCATGGTCACCCTGCGCTAGGGTCTGATCGCCTGCCTGCAAGCCGAGCTGCCACACATGGCCTGGTCACCCGTCGCTGGGGCTTGAATGCCCGCCTGCACGCCGAGTTGCCACATGGCCTAGTCGCCTGCCGCTGGGGCTTGAATGCCCGCATGCACGCCGAGCTTCCATGTGACCTGGTCGCTTGCCGTCGGGGCCTGAATGCCCGCCTGCACGCCGAGCAACCACGTGGCCTTGGTGACGCCACCTGGTGGTGGGGCCTGGACGCCCGCCAATCCACCATGCACCAAGCTGAGTCTTGTGGGCACTTTCTTCTGATCCGGTCCCAGGTCCCATATGGAGGCGGTGGAGAGGGCACCCCGGTGTAGAATACGCCAACAAGAGTCTTGAGCGCTGTCACTTAGTCTTTACTCTCTTCTATACCATTGCAATTGCTAATTTACTCTCATATGTGCTACTAACAAAAACTTTTTTATTTTAGCTATGTAAACATACCAAACAAATCTAAAAATAAAAATATCACAATATTAGCATATCCACAATGCTTTCAATATATATATATATATATATGTATATATATATGTGTGTGTGTGTATATATATATATATATATATATATATATATATATATAGACACACACACACATTCAAATGTTTGCATACTTAATAGTTGCATTTTTAGAGAATTTTTAAAATAATGTTTACATAGCTTAAACATGAAAGGGATTTTTTCCACCCGTGGCACGTAAAACAATAAAATAGCAATTGAAATGGTATGAAAGAGAGAAGCCTGATCTGAGCGATGGAATGTTAGATGTTAAGCGGCTCTACAATTGTTCAAGTTTTATTTTAACAAAATAAAATACGCCTTATATTTATGCAGCGAACGAGTACCACTGCATAATTGACTTTTGTCACATGCAGCATCATGCATTCTATACATGGATTAGCACTAATGACGTCGTTGTTTAGAATTAATTTTAACACACGCAGTTTTAGACTTGGATTAAGAGTACGGTGAGCTAGCTCTCGTTAACCAGCACAAGTAATTAAAGTAATTAAGCCCAAAAGTGAGATAGCTAGCTTATATGTGCATGGATGATGGATTCATTTATATATATATTATGCATATAAGGAGAGTATAATGCAAGCTGGAATCCAACGCATGCGTGCAGGCATATATGGTACGTAGGGTTGATCTCGAGCTTCTCCGTCCTCCTACCAATTATACCAATTAAGCAATGAAAAGACACGTTAGGTAGCCGCCGGCCCGCCGGTACCACGTACATACGTTAGCTGTGCGATGAGAAACGCATGGTAGGGTAGCTAGCACAGTACTGCTAGCTTCCAAGCTAGGTGTACCTGATCCTTTTTTTTTGAGACAAAGGCCTTGTTTGTTTCAGATTAACTTAGCGTTGTGTTTTACTGTAGCAAATTTATAATCCCCTTAAAATACGTCTTAACGAGTTCAAAAAATTATGAAAAAAATATTTTACAAACTTTAAAAAGTACTATTTAAATCCCCACAAGATTGACTACAAAACATTACATCATTTGGCTTATACAAAAATAACAAATTTTCGTTTAATTTAATTTAATTTAATTTAATTTGAAACAAACAAGGCCAAAAGCTAGGTGTACCTGATCCTTTTGCTGAGCGTTGGTTAGCCTTCCCTTTCTTTCTTTCTTCCTGTACCAAACGCATATATATTGTCTGTGTATCATGCATGTGCATGGCTAGCTCCTACCAAAACCCTTTATGCCGCGCCTAGCAAGCTAGCTACGTACGCGCACGCACGCACGCACGCACGAGAAAGCATCGAGAGCCATGCAAGCATATAAGAATTCATGAATGTATGTGTAGCAATGTGCGTTGCACATGCATGCACATGTGCGTGCATGTTTGTGTATGCGTTCTTTGGTGCTCTTTGTTCCCGCCAAATTGCATGCGTTCTATGACTACGTACGTGCGCTGCGTGCATATGTACTTCCTTATCTGATCGATGTAAGTTTGTACTCCCTCCGTTTTAAATTGTAGTTCACCGTTGACTTTTTAAGACGTTTTTTGACCATTCGTCTTATTTAAATAAATAGTGCAACATACAAAATATAAGTCTTGCTTAAAATTTGTTTAATGATAAAACAAATCACAACAAAATAAATAATATTACATATTTTTTTGAATAAGACGAATGGTCAAATAGTATATTCAAAAGTCAACAATGAACTATAATTTGAAACAGAGGGAGTACGATATGTAGCATCGGTGCTCCACGAACACAGTACACCATGCATGTGCATGCTAGCTCTCTCTGGAATCGTAATGATTGACATGCATGCATGCATAATTACTAAGAGCGTGTACAATAGTTGAGATAACAATTTGTCTCTAACCATTGTCATGTCATCTAGTGACAGCACAATTGATAGCATATACAATGTTATAAATTGTTACACGTTTTTATAGTTGATCTGCTCACACAAAGTTTCTTAATTCTGGTGTAGAGTCGACTCTTACTTAAGAGACGGCTCAAATATATATACATACACTACAGGAATCGCTCGCAGAGTCGACTGCCAATTTAGGTCTCGACGGCCAAAACTTAACCGTCGATACATGTCGATTAGTATCGACAGCCAATAATTAACCATCAATACTGAGCACGCACTTGGGTCACTCTCGACGGCCTATACCCAAGCCGTCGAGACAGCTTGGAGGAGGTCCCATGGAACCGTCCGCCGCATAGCGGCGTCTACGTCTCTCGATGGCTAGACGTTAAACCGTCGACACACGATGCGCCGGAGAGGCTGTTTCGACGGCCATATTGTGGCCATCGACACAGCGTAGTATGAAAACAATTTAATTTGTGCTGTTTTTTTAGTTTTATTCTGATTTAAATTTCATTTCAAATTTCTTTGAGTTTTGTCACGATATTTATTTAAATACTATGAATGTCGTGTGTGATGATATGTTTTTTGCTATACTATTAAATTCAAACGCATGTTTATTGATCATGGAAATGGATGAAATAGTAAATGTTTACTATAAATTCTTCGAAGAGCTTCGATTTACAAAGGAGTCATTGCCATGTTAGCTTTAAAATTTTTAATTTTTTTCTATACTTGTAATTTTATGTAGGAAACATCATGGAGTGGTCTGATGATTTCAAATGTTTTTTTGAATTTTTTAAAATACAAATAGAGTCGTTTGACCGATTAAGCCCTGGGGGGGGGGAGCTGCCCTCGAGACTAAAGGCTCTCTCGACGGCTTCACAATAAGCCGTCGATACAAAGCTGGTACCTCGACGGTAGTCAACAGTTGCCCTCGGCACAGCTATTCTCGACGGCTTTTTATATGGCCGTCGATACAGTTACCCACGACGAGTGTACCAACGGTTAGGTCCTAAGCCGTCGATACAAAGCCAGTCAGTATCGACGGCTATAACGTGGCCGTCGACACACGCTAGCCGTTAGTTGCCTAGTATCGACGGCTTATTGGAGCCGTCGGTACTGATAATTAAGTATCAACGGCTTGTTTGTAGCCGTCGATATAGGCTGAATAGTATCGATGGTTTTGTCCTAGCCGTCGACACAGGCTGAATAGTATCGACGGCTTCCTGGTGGCCGTCGAGACTCATCCTTTTTAGATCACGCCCTAGGGCTCGGGACTTGCATTTTGCCAAGTCCCGAGCCGCCTCCCAATCGCGCCGCCGCCACAACGCCGTTGCCCCGACGCGCGCCGCCTCTGCTGCCCACCGCGCCGCCCAGCCGCGCCGCCTCCGTCGCCACGACGCCCGCCCATGCCGCCGCCCAGCGCGCGCGCCAGGCCACCGCCGCCATCACTACCACCTGGCGCCGCTTCACCCGCGCCCGGCCGATCCCGTTCAGCCGCCCCACCCGGGCGCCGCCTCCATCGTCCACGTCAACAGCGCCAGCGCCGTCGCCGCCTCCGCCTCCGCCTCCACCGCGCCGGGTCGCCGTAGCCGCCTCGCCGAAACCACCACCCGTCGTCTTCTACAACGACATCGAGGTACTTTTCCTGGCTATTTTTAAACGATGGTAGTGTAGTGTCGATGGTAATTGTAACTTTGTCATTATTAACATTAATTAAATTATTTAAAATAGTAAATATTTTAAAACAAATAGTATTAATATATTTAAAAATTTAGGAAAATAGTATGAAATATATTTAATAATTTAAAAATAGTAGAAAATGTATTTAAAAAATATATTAATCTGTTTGCTGTGTGATTAGCTAGCGTCCATGGATAAGTTTGGTGGATGTCACCTATAGCCGTACGTCTTCCGTTCGGAAACAGCACATCTCGTATGGAACACGGACGATGATTCGTTGTGTTCTAATACGAGATGTGACACGCGTTTCCAAATTGTCCAGTGGAGCCCCTTATGGGCGTCCCAGTGGAGAGCCTACGAACGACCGGTCGAGCACACGTTGCGTTGCCGTACCGGGGGTTCGAGACGAGATTTCGGTAGCATGACCCTAAGAGGTTCTCCGGATGCCTGGGAGGCCCTGTAGCAGCACTGGGCCAACGAGGCATTCAAGGAAAAGTCCTTGAAGGCTAAGAAGAACCGAGCAGCAATGACGAGCAAAACGACGACCGGCAAGTCGTCGTTCGCTCAGTTGAGAAAAATGATGGTAATGCTGTTCCTTCACTATTTCGATCTTGTTACGTTTCTTGTTATAAGGAATATATTGACACTCCACTTGTACAATGCAGGGCGCCACGACTGGCCAGCTTCCGTCTTGGCTGTCGGTGTTCCGGAGGGGCCACACCTCCCAGAAAAAGGATGGCTCCTTCGCCTCAGAGACCACAGTCAGCTGCAATGAGAGGTACGCAATAATATATCAATTAGTTCGTACAAAATCATATATTCTAACTCACTACAGGAATCGCGCAAAATCTCGACGGCCGCAATAGTTCTCGACGGCCAAAAACAAACCGTCGATATAACAGCGCTAATATCGACGGCCGAGAAAAAACCGTCGTTATAAGGAGTCTGTATCGACGGCCACCTATAAGCCGTCGAGAAAAGGTCGATTTAGCGAGCGGCACCCCATCTCCAGTTTTTCGCGAGCGCGGGAAATAGTCTATCTCGACGGCCAAGAGTGAGCCGTCGATAAAAGTTATGGGCCGGCCCATGATTCAAGAATCTTTCTCGACGGCCCACACTTGGCCGTCGAGATAGAGGGGCTGGTCCAGACGACCAGGGAATTACTGGGCTGGCCCATTTGATGGTTTCATCATTTTTTATGACATATATATATGGGTGTGCGTTTAAAATTATTACATTTCATAGCAATTTATATAAATGTTGGAATTACTAACATTTATATTGCAATGATGTTTACATATAGGTTTTTGGATCCAATGGTGATTTACAAAAATTTTCGGTGCATCGGTTAGACGTATTCGTACAACTCTATAGAACGTTCGATAACTCGCTAGACGATATGCCCCCCTACACATGAACCGGTTATTCCTGATAGAATTTCAGCGCAAAATTTTTTTGGGTGGTGTATATTCACGTGGTGAGTAAGTCTAGCAAGCATGATTTTTTTAAAAAAAATTCTATGTTATTTAAAAAAATAAATAAGCACAGTTGACCATCGTAGGGGTATCACGAGCATTGCCGTCGAAAATAGAGTATTTCTCGGCGGCCTAAGAGAAAACAGTCGATACAAGCGATCTGTCTCGGCGGTGATCAGCGCTGGCCGTCGATATAGGTTAATCTCGACGGCCAGATGTATTGGCCGTCGAGGCGACAAATTGGGCGCTTTGTTTATTATGTCGGGTTATTATCGGCGGCAAAGCGGGCGTCGATATAGGTTAATCTCGACGGTTCAAAGCGGTCGATATAGATCGTCAAGGACCCACGCCGCTGGCGTCCCTCTCGGCAGTCACAGGCCGTCGATATAGGTCTGTGGCCGACCCGAGCGGTCATATGATCTGTATCGGCGGTTACGGGCCATCGAGATAACTTACGGACTGCCGATTTTTGCCGCGGTCGACCTCCGTGCGAACCTGTCGCTAGTCTTACTATCGACGGCTTAGGGCGTCGAGAGACTATAATAGACCAGGACTTAGGCATTTCGTGCCTAAGTCCCACACTCCCACCATGCGTCTGAGCGCCGCCGCCGCTGCCCGTCGCCGCCCGTCGCTGTTGCCAGCCGCCCGCTGCTTGCCGCCGCCGCCATCCATCCCGTCGCCGCCGCCCAGCATCCGCGCCCGTCTCGCCCGCCAGCGCCCGATCGCCGCCGCGTCCTGCTTCGCCGCGCCGCGCCTCTGCATCCGTCGCCCCGCTGTCGCCTAGCCCCAAGCCGTCGCACCGCGGTCGCTGCCGCCTCTGCTCACGCCGACCGTGCGGCCTAGCCGTGCCCTCTAGTTGCTGTCTCCTTCGCGCAACGGTACGGAGGTACGTCAAACCGCTTCGCGCTATTTTTTTTAAATTAATGTAGCTTAGTCTCGACGGTCGAACACCGTCGAAAATGTAATTAGATACGGTGCCCCTCGACCCCTACGTGATCCATAAGCACATGGGGGGTAAGGCCCATGGGCGGCTAGCTCTCGGCGGCGACCATTTACGGTGAGATTACTTTCGAACACTTGTACATTGTGATTGCATCAAAACTGATCGCTATTTACACATTTTGCAGGTCTTCAGAGTATATGCCCGATGTTGGGCTAGCCAAAGCGAGGTGAGACCCGTTGCGATTCGAGGCGCTGCAAAGAGAGAGGGAACAAACAAGAAGAGCATGAGGAGGCGGGCCCATGACAGAGAAATGTTAAGGGTCATGCGGGAGAGCTTGAGGGCAGCGGGAGGACTACGATAGAAAGGCTGCGGCAGACTTGAGGCGTTAAATCGCCGGGTAACCCATTCGCACAAACTCATTTCTTTTTAATAGATGAACATCTTGTCAATTATACTAACGAACTTAAATTTATATGCAGGCCGGTCCAAGCGGTCACGCGGGCCTGGTAGGCAGCTAGTCGAGCCAGGTGGGAACAGCGGGCCACTACACAGGTGGTCCGGCCGTCTACGGTAGCCACCCAGCCCCTCCAGGCACCTATGTTGGCCAGGGCGGCTACGCTGGACATACGGCACCACCACCGGGTACTTACGGGACCCAGCCGACCTACCTACCCCCGTCCAACTACCCGAACATCGAGCGTCCCTGGTTCCGTGATCCAGCGGTAAGTCACCTGTGCCAAATCAATATAATGTGCCAAGTCATCTGTTTCAACTGACTAATTCAAACATCTCGCAGGGTTCGGGTTCTACCATGTCTACGCCTCCGTCCTTCGTGCCACATCCTCAGGACGACGCGCAGCAGGGCGAGGACGCCTCCGGGAACATGGCCGCCAACCTCGCGGGCGGCACTTTTGATACCCGCCACCGCAGCGATGGTGTGCTTGTGAAAAACATTGTGGTTGTTATGTTTGTGCATGTGATGAATATAGTTTGAATGCGATGAATATGGTATGTGCATGTGATGAATGTGGTTTGAAAAACGCTGGATATATATATGTATTTGTATCTGTGAAATTGTGGGGTATTTGAATATGCGGGTTTGCAGGTTGCAGCTGCTGCTGCTGGGTGCAGGAGCAGCTGCAAATTTATGTTTATTTTCAATATTTTAAAAATTTTTTTTGCTGGAAAACTGTTATTCTCGACGGCTAAGTCATGGCCGTCGAGATAGATCTCCATGACCCTACTGTCGGCATACGCAAAGCGAACGAGCCAATGGCGGCGAATCCGTTACTCTCGGCGGCTCTAGACCGTCGTGACTAATCTTGGGCTGGGCGGTCACGGACCTCGGCCCACCAACATTTTTATCGGCGGTTATTGGCCGTCGAAAACTTCTGACGTTCGGTCTAGCCTATTTTTCGTTTGATAACGGCGGCTGTCCTTCGCCGTCGAGATAGGTAATAACGGCGGTAGGCCGTCGAGGCAGGTTGTTTCTCTCGACCGCTCTATATCGACGGCCGAATCTCGACGGCCGGCCGTCGATAATTATCTGTGTCGACGGTTTTCTTATCTTTCTCGACGGCTTTGGCCGTCGAGAATTTCCGCGATTCCTGTAGTGACTTGATTATCTTCACTTCAATACAGGCACGCTACAGAGAGGCTTTCGCTAATAAGCATGGCCAAGAGATGGACCCAGAAGATGAGCCCCTTGACCCTCTAGTTATACATGAGGCTATGGGCGGGAAGGCTCATGGGAGGCTAGCGATCGGAGGGGACCACCTGAGGTATGATACTGTCTAATTTCTGTACGTGTCAGCTCAGGTGATATTTTGTAACCACTAACATCGCTTTGTTACAGGTCGGAGGATTACATGCCTCAGGTGAGGGCTGCCCACTCTCAAACGGAGAGCCGACGCGCCTTCGAGGCCCGCATTGAGAGGGAGAGGCAGCGGGAGTCGGGAGAGGGAGGAGAGGGAGCGGGAGAAGGAGGAGAGCATGCAGCTGATGCAGGCAATGAGGGAGAGCCTAAGGACCCAAGAAGAAGCCAGACAGAGGCAGGAGGCGGAGATGGTGAGGCAATGATATGAGTTTGAGCAGAGGTTCGCCTATCTGGAGTCGCTCTCTCGACTGGGTGGGGTAATGTCCTTAAACCTTTAATATCCATCCCCATGTCGTTTATTGCAATTTCATTCACAAGTTAGATGTCCATGAAATTGTAGACTGGTCCCAGTGGTACGGCTGGTGGTTCGACCTTCTACGAGGGTCCGCCACCGTTTCGCGGTGGATGGGCACCGGCTCCCTACACCCGTCACGACAGCCACACTGCTCCACCAGGCGAATACGTGGGCCCAGCTCACCCACATGGTGGCTTGCCGTATGTTAGGGAGGCGGTGAGTCATTAACTCATGTTTCGAACCGTTTAAACGTGACGAACTAATAACTAACTGTTTTGTACACATGCAGGGTTCCCGTTCAGCGGCTCATGGTGAAATCCGTGGCCAGGAGGGAGGAGAGACATCGGTGAGCCAGGAAAATCCCAACTGGGTCACCGACCTCTATGCGAGCGCCCCGCCGCTGTACACCTAGCCGCCTAATCGCCCAGAGAACCCACCGGAGAACAATCCTCGGCCTGATCAGTAGCTAGCTAGCTTTACTTTTGACTTTGATGCTTTTAGTTGCAAACTTCGTCTTATATTTGTTATATGATAGCTTGTGGACTTCGATGTGCTATATATGTGCTTGTGGATATGTGGTAATGTTTAATTTGTATATTTTGTGGATTGGATGTGTGGTTTGGATGAATTGTGGTCGCATATATGAGACGAGGGGTATATATATGCATTATGGGGTATTTTGGGTTTGCAGGTGCCGCTGTCGCTGCTTCTAGGGGCGGCGGCGGCAGCCGCAGAAATTTATGATTTTTTTTACAAAATACAAAATTATTTTTTTCTACTTTTAGTCTGTCTCGACGGCCACAACATGGCCGTCGATACTGACCAGCAGTGGACCCTGCGTCGACGGCCTAACTGTAGCTGTCGAGACTACGTAGCAGGGATTTTACCGACGGCTATTAGGCGCCGTCGATACTGTCGCCTCGGCCCACGTCATCCGGACATCGCCTCTGTGGGTCCCACGGTAACTACTGTCGACGGCAGTTTAATGGCCGTCGAAACAAAGCCAACCAAGCCGGTGACGGCGTCCTCGGTGTCTGTCTCGACGGGCTTGACCTTTGCCGTCGACACTAGTGTCCTCTCTCGACGACCTTCACTCGACGGCTAGCAGTCGACACTAAGTTTACCCAACGGTTTTTGGATTTTTATCAACGGCTTGGGCCGTCGAGACTGTTACCGCCTCCTGTAGTGATACTCTCTCCTTCATATCATCAATTAGCTAACATACCACTATTTAGAGATGACTTACATACTGCTGAGATATACTGTCATTGTACATGTTCTAAACGGAAGTGGATATCCATTTGATTAGCTGTGAACTTATCTGACGTCCAAATTAAACCAGCTAGCCAGGCAATTTAGGCAGGCAAGAGTAACTGTTCCATCACGTACAATATATGTCATTAATGCCTGCATGCATGGTTTAATAAACAGACAAGCATGACCACTGTAAGATGGAAAAATTTTGATGAACCTAAGCATCGCGCATGTGCGAAACAGACCTTAATTAGTTCTAATTAGCTACTCTCTCCGTCCCAAAATAACTGCAGTTCTACAAAATTTCAGACATTTTAGTGAAGATGGCTAAAGACGTATGTACCCCTATTTAGTTTCAGTTAAAAGGTTTGTAATTAATGTGCAATTAGTGCTAGAGATGCCGTATAGCTTTTTTTAGCCAAAAAAATGACGCACACAATTGAACGCCAAAATTTCAGATTACAACCGCCAAAATTACACATTGCAGCGCCTTAATTACATATTCTTGGCGCCAAAATTAAAGATTAGTTACGCCAAATTGACATATCAGTGGCGCAACAGATACATGTTCCTGGCGCCAAATTACATACTACATTATAGAGCCTAGAATACATATCCCTAGCGCCCAAATTTCTTATTACAGCCTAAAATTCTGATTACGGAGCCTAAAATACACATTCCTGGCTAGGGATGGCAATGGGTCTGGGTCCTTCGGGTCTAGGCTCTATGGACCTAGACCCGAGACCCAAAAGTTGGACCCAGACCCAGACCCAAAAACTGTAATAGGTCCAAAGTCAGACCCAGACCCAGACCCAGACCCAGACCCGGACCCGGACCCGGACTGGACCCATCGGGTCGACCCAGACCCTAAAATTTCAAGAGCATATAAGCACAAAAATTAACTAGCCATCCAACTTAAAAACACAAATAATCATATATAAGCTAACACAAATATAAATTACTCCACCAGTTATAAATAAAAGGTTTAAACACATGGCAACAATCATACATTAACCCAGCAACACACACATTTAATTAGACCCACTTGTCGATTAGCTACTGGTTAGATGCAGGTGCAGGTACCGGACCTGTGCCCGACCAACTTCCATACCCATGGGTCCATTCTTGGATCCAGACCCGGACCCATGGGTATTTCTGCCATCCCTATTCCTGGCGCCAAATTGACATATTATAGAGACTATAAGATGGCACCAAATCACAAGGTCTTCTCACCATCACCTTGCCACCCCATACCACACAACTTCACCAACAAAAAAAAACACAAGTCATGCCCCTGGATCTGAATCTGCCACCAGAAGAAGAAGATGGAGGAGATGTCTTACCTGATCTCAATGGTCCTATTGGGGAGGAGGAAGCCTACCATATGGATGATAACCAGCAAGATGGAGCACTGCATCCAGGTTGGTGAACTCAACATGTTTACTGCAGAATGTTAATCATCATTAGCTAATACAAGATGAATGTAAACATAGAATCAACTCTTCCTACAATACTCACCCCGCTGAGAGAACCGCTGCTCACATGGTCGTTGCCATCGCAGTCGCTATGGCCACCATCCCCATGGAGAAAACCAGAACAATCATTAGAACCGGCTAGTGATGATGATGAACAAACTTTTGATCCAGAAGGATTAGTTGTCCCAGATTCTAAAGATGAAAATGAAAAACGTCAAGCTGCGCAACAATACTTCAACAACGCTTGTTTGCCTGATGGTTTTGATGAGTTGCCAGATTGGTAGCAAGAAATCACTAAGAAATTCTATAAATCCTGTATATATGCCAAATGTCTTTTGCCTGATGTGGTAGTGCATCGCTATTGCTACTTGGAGTGTTATTATGTATGCCTAATGGAATGCCTATTTTCTTGATAGTGCATCGCTACTGCTACACCGCTCCACAACACCATTCCCGGCCGGCGAAGGAGTCCCCTGTGACGCCATGGCCGAGACGCAGAAGCGCGGTCCGGCGGCGGAGCCTTTCCAAGGTGGCGCAGGGGTTGGCGAAGTAGTCGGAGGCGGCAAAGAGGTCCTCGGTGTCATATCGTTGCCGAGACACAGAAGTGCAGGCCGGCGGCGGGTTAGCAAAGTAGTCGGAGGCTGTGAAGGGGTCCCCAGTGCCACCGTGCTCCATGCCAGGCTCCACCGATCTCCTCGACGAGATCCAACGATTTGGGAGAAGGGAATCTGTGACGGCAGCTACGAGGGGAGCGATAGGAGAGGAGGGGATCGGTGGCGGCATGCCCAGTGACGGGCTAGGGGACCGATTCGGGGGGGGGGGTTGGAGGCGGCGTGCCCGGGAGGAGACTGCGAGGATGGGACCGACTGAGCAAGAGGGGATCGATGGAGGCGGGCTTGGGAGGAGACTGCAAGGAGGGGATTTTTTCGTTTGCTTGCGGTGGGAGGCGATGGGGGAGAGGGGATTTTTTACTCAGCATGCGGTGGCCGGTGGGGAGGATGCCTCTTTAATTGAAGTGGTGTGGATAGTGGTCCACACTCTAAAATTGCAATTATTTTGGGACAAATTTTAAACGCTAAAACTATAGTTATTTTGGGACGAAGGGAGTAGATATCAGAAGTGCGCTTGCATACTACTATCTTCTTTTTTTTATTTGACACCTTTGATCATTCGTCTTATTCAAAAATTTAGTGCAAATATTCAAAAATATAAATCATGCTTAAAGTGTCTTTAATGATAAAACAAATCATAACAAAATGAATGATATTTTACATAGTTTTTTTTAATAAAACGAATGATTAGAGACGTGTCTAAAAATCAAAAACGTCAAATAAAAAAGATCAGAAGGGAATACTAAAAAAAACTCTAAAAGAAAACGTAGCCAACACTATAGCACTGGCTCGTATGCTCGTATCGTATATATAGAGGCTTGCTCGGAATGGTATGCTCCGCAGGCTGGCTCGCCAGCTAGATAGATAACACGTACGGGGTATCGACCAACTAGAGAAGTTTACTCTAGTGTACATTTGATTGCATTTCCTAATTAAACTTTAAGAATTTTAATTAAGTAATGTGTGTATCTAAAACTAATAGACTCTAGCAACAAGATTATTTTACGTTGTATTTTAAATTTTATTTATTAGTTTGTTGTTTATTTTGGTATGTTTATAACTCCAGATATCTAATACTCGACGTGATTGTGATTCTCGCTGATACCTACCTATACTCGTGAGACTCGACGAAACCACAATACTGAATGATATTACGATACATTGATTACGATACATTGATACTTGATGGGCAACATATCCCATGCGTGTGCACAAGGGTTTCCGTATAAATCCTGTGTACACCAATTAGCAAAAGTAATGAAAAATTCTAAAAAAATTTGCAAATGTTCTTATAAACTTGCTCTACATATGTATAAAGTTTGAAGGTCAGATTAATTCTATAATAAGAATTATAAAAAAGAGAAAACTACATCAATTTTAAACCATTCAAATATGTCGTTATTTTCTCTTTTTTATAATGTTTAATATAGAATGAATTTGATCTTCAAACTTTATATATAGGTAGAGCAACCAATGAAGAACGTCTATAATTTTTTTCAGAATTTTTATTAACTTTTGTTAGTTGATGTACACGAGTTTACATGGGAACCCCTGTGTACATGCACGGGATATGTTGCCTACTTGATGATATATGATGCTTGGTGTTACTCGATACTCTATAACAGCGTGTTAGTCAGTGATACCAAAAACTCGACAATACAATGATACTCAATGATACATGACACGTGATGATAAAATGATGCTTACATCTGCTACTCTATCCCCACCCTCCATTTCACTATTAGAGGGTCCCTCTATCCTTCCCTCTAAATTTCCTTCAGACTTTACACTGCACTCTAAAAAATTCCTTTCTGACATCAGACACTCTGGCAAGAGCTACAGTATTATAGAGTGCCTGCTACGGATGCTCTAAGCCTATACTCTATGATGTTGTGATGGATTCCACGATACGTCATGCTACTTGCCTGATATTCAACAATACCACAATACTTGATACTTGACAATGCCTGGGATACCTGGCGATACCTATTTGGTACTTGATGATACTTACCCTATACTCGACGATACTCAATAATTGATTGTCAATGATACGTGATACTCAAATGTACCTCGATTTGGCGATAACTATCTGATACTTCATACTTGACTGTACCTATCCGATACCAGAAGATACTCGATACTTGGCAGTCCAACTCAATAATGCTTACTGGACCATACCTGATACTCAAAACTCCCAGATATTTGACGATGCCCAAAAAATCAACAATAATCAATGCTCAAAACTCGGTGACTCAATGACCGATCCTCAATGATAGAAAATACATAAAGATATACATATTTGATGATACCTTCTATATACTAGATGCTACATGAAATTTGACCAAAAGATTGAAAATTTGTTGAAATACATATAAAAAAAGGAACACCAGAATCCACACATTGTACAACTGTGCGTCGTGTGTGTCATCCGGAAGTAAAACGCATAAGAACAATAATTTGATAGGCAAAGGCTAACCAAATTGGGCACCTATGATGCATGCGTGCAAATGATAATTATCTTTAATTTGGATCTCTCTTAGCTAGCCTAAGTTTTTAACTCACTATTGATCGAGTCAATGCTACAGGAAACCTCATAGTGGGGTAGGTTCCGCTGTCCTACACAGCGGATCCAACCTCTCTTCTAGCGGAGCCAACCTCTCTTTCTAGGAACTCATTGGTTCTCAGGTCTTGCTCGAAGCACCTAGCACCTTCGCTTTTCGAGGCGACAAGAAGAAAGAACGGAACGGTCTCTAAAGCCATCGCGAGCTACAACTGGATTCCTGACCTCAGGCATAACTTAACCCCGCAAATGGTGCCGTAGCTAGTTGGGTTCCTACGCCGGATTGCTCAGGTGTCGCTAACCTCAAATGAGCCCGACCAGCTACTTTGGCGTTTCTCTGTTGATGGCATCTTCTCGGTCAAACATTCAGTTTGAGGGTCGCATCGCCAACCCTGCCTTGGGAAAGGTTTGGGAGCTCTGGGCACCTTCAAAATACAAGTTCTTCGTCTTGTTGTTGTTGCGTAGGCGTGTCATGACTGCAGACACTCTGCTCCATCGGCACATACCAAACGCCTACTTTTGCCCTCTTTGCATGCGTAACCTAGAAACACCGGAACATCTTTTCCTGCAGTGCCACACTTCAGCTCTTTCATCTGGTCTCGACTGGCTGATCTCCTCGACATTCCACAACTCAACCCTATTACCTGGACAAATTGCAACAACCTCACTAATTGGTGGGAAAATGACATCCTCCGAAATGGGCCATCCCGGGGTGCCCTATCGACCAATCATCTCTGCCACCATTTGGCACTTTTGGTTGGAAAGAAACAACCGCGTCTTTCGCCTGGTAGATAAGCCCAGGCTAGTCTTTCTCAATTTTTTGCTAGAAGTCTTACGGCTTTGGGTAGCTGCAGGAGCGCGTTTTATAATTGATTAATTTACTTGACGGCGTGTTCTCCGCTCAACCACCGCGGATCACACCCCTGGTCAGATTTCTAGTCTGCTAGCCAACTCGATCAAGCTCGATTCGATTCGAAAGTCGGGCACAACAAGGCGACTCTCGATTTACCTGTGTTGGACCCCTCGCGGGTAATAGTCCTACTCTGCGAGCCTTAGCTCTTTTCGATTGTGGTTGAAAGGGAATGTGTTTACAGGTGTTTTTCATGCACCAATTGCTCCCATCCCCCTCTTCCTCTCTCTCCTCTCCTTTTATACAAGCTTTGGGCATGGCGGAGAGAGCCGAGGAGTAGACGATCTGATGCTCTCGGTACATGACAAGACCGACAGAAGAGACGTAAACGTGTCACGCCCACGCCACATGGCAGCTCGCCTCGCTTCATGAGTTGCCTCGACCCGCATAGTCACACCGGTGAGTCTCGGGTGGGGCCTACCGCCTCCTCGACACGGCGGCCTCCTCAAGCAAACCTTCTCTCTGGGGTCAATTCTTACACATTAAGGGTGTGGCCGCTCCGGACTGCAAGGGTCACTTTAGCGGTAATCATTTCTTCCTCTGTCTATCCGCGTGATGTCTCATTAAATGCGCCGTTCTTCAAGCGGCAGGGAGCCTTCGTCCCAAGACTCATACGCAATGCTCCCCGCCTTGGGCCCTTGCTGGTCTCCAGAGGGGCTCGCCCACGCACCCGCCCGTGGCGTGGGGCCCCACCTCACCGTCGGAGGGGCTCGCCCACGCACCCGCCTGGCGCGTGGGGCCTCGCCTTGCCTTCAGGCTCGCCCGCGCCCGCCTGGTGCGTGGGGCCCTCCCGGCCTCTGAGGGGCTCGCGCCAGCCACTGGGCCTTGCTCGCCCGTCGACGCGTGGGGCCCTTCCGGCCTCTGAGGGGCTCGCCCACGCTGCTGGGCCTTGCTCGCCACTGACGCGTGGGGCCCTCCCGGCCTCTGAGGGCTCGCCCACTGCCTGGGCCTTGCTCGCCTGGCCGACGCTGGGGGCCTCCCGGCCTCTGAGGGTTCGCCACGCCACGGGGGGCCTTGCTCGCCCGCTTGACGCGTGGGGCCTCCCGCCTTCCTAGGCCTCTTTGTACCCAGTATTTATTACACCGACAGTGGCCGGGTCCACCATGATCTGTGAACCGTCACAGAGATACTTTCATTTCTTGTGCGGCAGAGACGAATCGTGGGGGCCCACCACTGCGGTACCAGACGCTGATTCTCCACCGCACACGATCTTCCTTGGAACCACGCGCTTTTCTGGAAACCAAAAACGCGGGGCAATGATGGCGCCTCGCGGCGTGAAGCGGAATCAAAACCGTCACGCTCGCTTCCCGCGCCTATAAGTACTTCTCTCAAAGCCGCGGCCAATCCTTCCGCGACGCTAAGTCTTCACGTCGTCCACGCCTTCTTCGCCGCTACCACAAAGATCTCGCCAACCGCCACTAAGTTTTCGCCAGCGCCACCGCCAAATTTTCCATGGCTCCCAAACGCAAAGAAAGGCCGCGCGGAGATGCCGCACCATCTTCGGAGCTGCTCTGCCGCTTCCACCGTCGATGAGGATCGGTGGCGCGCTTGAGTCTTCGTGCCACCGACCGCCGCCCGTTCAGCGCCCGGCACCGTCGCGCAAAGTCCTCGCGCCGGGAGATCGTGACCTTCTCTGGCGTCTTTGGCGGGCCTTGTCCCGCCGTACTCCGAATTCTTCTTGGGGGTGCTCGCCTTCTACGGGATCCAGGCGGCGCACCTTGTTCCCAACTCAATCATGGCCCTGGTCATCTTCGCCCACCTCTGCGAGATGTTCGTGGGGACGATGCCGAACCTCCCGCTCTGGCGCCGACTCTTCGTCTTGCACACGGGCTCGCGCTCGAGCGCGGTTGGGGTCGCTACTTCGGCGCCCGCGTCACCTCCGCCTTTTATCCTCGCCGGTCAAGTCCAACTGGAAGGATCGGCACCGGCGATGGTCATCGTGGAGGACTCCAATGGCCGCGACGATCTTGCCCTTCCCGCGATCCTGCTGAGCCTCATCGCCGAGGAGCCCGGCCGGACGATCTTGCGAGCGCAGGCGATGGCGGCGCACATTGCCGAAGCTCGCCGCCGAGCTCACCGAACCCACGTGGTGGCGGACTTTTTGCGGCGCCGTCTTTGCCCGCCGGCGGGCGCGCCCGCTGGGCGTACTACGGCGACAACGACGGGACCCGCCTGCTCTTGGAGGTGAATACCCTCGCGCTTTTTGGGTTTCAGACCTTCTTTCTTTCCATTTTGGCTAACGGCCGACTTTTGTTGCTTTCTTCTTTGGGTGTTGGTGATGGGAACGTCTTGGGCGGCGTGCTCGGGGTCGGTTGGCGGGACTCTCGACCACGCGCCGACGGCGACTTCGCCGACGGCATCCGCCCCTCTGCGATTGGGACCCGCGGGAGCGCAACCCTTATTTGCAGGCGTTGCCCCCAATGGAGGTCTCTGGTCCTGCGGTCCAAATGGCCCGGGGACCACTGCAGATCCGCGAGCCGCCCTTGGCGACCGCCCAAGCTTCATGGCCGCTCTTTGCTCTGCCGTGGCTGACTCCGCCAGCGCTCTGGAAGCGCCGCCTCATCCTTGCCGTCGGCGACGACGACGATGAGGAGGGAGGGCGAGCCCAAGAGAGCGCCCTTCAACCGGGCTTCGCCGCCACCGCCGGCTCAATCGTGAGGCCTGCTGCTGCCGCCGCCGCCCGCCACCGGGCGAGCGCGGCGACTCATCGAACTGGCGCCGCTGCGCCGCTTTTCTTCCTCCCTCGCCGGCGCTCCTGCGCGGCGCTGTTCTGTTGGCGCTCTGCCGCACCGCTTCGCGCCAACCGGCGTCTGGTTCGACGGCGGTGACCTTGACCAGCGCCGCCACCGCCGCCGCAAGAAGCGACTTGGAGCTCCCCGCCCGGCTTTTGCCTTGAGGCGCACCGCTTGAGTTGGCTTTCCTGCGCCTCGCACATTTCGCGTGGGGTTAGCATGCTACGGTTTTGCATACCAACCTGTTTGTCCCTCTGGAGCAGGCGGACGCTGAGCATCGAGCTCGCTCCACGCGACTTCGCCGACCCCGACTGCCCGCGCGCTTCCTTCGACGGAGGTCGCTCAGCGGCGGAGAGTTTCGGCGCACGGCGGCGGAGAACCCTCAGCCACTCGCCCGGGCGCCGCCGCCATCTCGGCCGTGACCGCCCGGCGTAGGGCGTTCCTTGAGGCGCCGCACCCTCTCCCGCTTTGGGCGGCGCGGGAGAAGCCCTTGCCTTGGCGGAAGCGGTTCGCCGGCGAATGCGGCGGGCCCTTAAGAAGCGCCGCAGGCGGCGATGACCAGCGAGGTCGCGGCGTGGTGCCGCCACCTCGCCGCCAAGCGGTCGAAGACCTCCGCTGGAGCACTTCGCGCCTCCGATCCCTCGCCGACATCTTTGCGCACCGCCTACGCGCTTCCGGGGCGCCTGCATCCACTGGTGTTCCTGCATCCCCATTGGAGAGGCAGCAGCGCGATCTGTTGGCGCCGTGGGACGAGCCGCCGAAGCCCTGCCGTCCTTCCGACGGCGCTGCGACGCGAACAATCGAAGACGATCGCCAAAGCGCTCTCGGCAGCAGCAGTTCATCTTGGGCAATCTGTTTTGCTCGAGACGCGTTTGATCTCGGCGCCGCCATCGGGAGTTTGGCCGGCTGGACCGGTTTAAGCGGTAGCGAGTTGACACCGCCGCCGACCAGCGTGTCCATGATGGGGCGCCGCTCGGCGAAGCGAAGGCGGGGAGGAGTAGCGAGACTCCCCGCCTTTTGCCTTGTAATTGTTGCCTATCAATGCAAACAAACTTTTGCTCTTTTCTTTGTGAGTCTCACTTGAACTTCGCACAACTTTAACTTGCGAAATTGAATTGGGGCACCCGCCGCCAAAGGTTTTAGATGAGCGATTACGCAAGTGTGCCTTTGTTTCCTTAGGCATCTGGTTACTTCAACCCTTATGGCCTCTCGCAACCCGACTTAAACATTACGTGGCGGCGCTTAGCTTCGGAAGTGGTCTAGTCGCTGGTGCCGCCCGTTAGCGCATTGCCTGAACCGAGCCGACACACCGGGCTAGAGCCGTCTTCCGTCGCCGCCTCGCCAACGTAAGTTATAAGCGTTTGCCATTGCAACTAAGGGCCATCGACCATAAGTACTTTCGCTACCGACTTTCGGCGAGAATGTTTTCTAACAGACCTTTCTAAGGCTAAGCCAGCGATCGTAAAAGCTTTAGACGAGCTTTACATTGAAAGTGGCGCTTTTTCCTCGGCGTCTGGTTACTTCAACCCTTATGGCCTCTTCTTGAACCGACCCTAGACATCGGCGTGGCGAGAACTTAGCTTTGGAAGTGGTCTAGTCGCCGGTGCATTGTTGGCGCATTGCCTAGACCGAGCCGACACACCAGGCTAGAACCGCCTTCCGTCGCCGCCTCGCCCAACCGCGAGTCGTGGCGTTAAATCCTTGCAACTAAGGGCCATCGCCTTGAGTACTTTTTTCGCTACCACTTTCGACGAATGCTTTCTAACAGACTTGAGGCGAAAAAAGCAGATGCCCACAAGGAGATAGAACTTATCTCTTATTGAAGATGGCTTTGTACAACGCAGCCTCGAGGCGTGGCGGTGAAGGAAGAAGACCTCGCCGCTCGGCTCCAAAGGAAGGCCCAAAAAAAAACTCTTGGACTGCTACCTCTGGTAGAACTTCCTCACCGCTCGGCGTTACGAGTGTTCGCCAATTCGCGACCGTCCTCGAATCTGAGCTTTGGCCGAGCTCGGGCGGCGATCGAGACCACCTTGAAGGGCCTCCACGGGGAGACAGTTTATTGCGCCCGCTGCGCTTGGATTTTCGCGAGCGAGGTCGCCCATTGCCGGTGTTCTCATACACACCGCCTTGCTTGATAACGGCGCGGCGCTTCTGATACTTGGCGGCCCGGATCGCCGCCTGTCTCGGATCTCCTCCAGAGATTTACTTCATCCCGCGCGGTCGAGTCTTGGTCTTCGCTGAACGCCGCCACTCTTGGGGAGCGAAGGCAAGCTCGATAGAAGCACCGCCTCGAGCCATACACCAGAAGAAGGGGTCTCGCCGGTGGCTCTGTTGGGAGTTGTCCGCGGCGCCCTGTCTGATGGGAACTTCTTCCGCCCGCTAACACCACGCTTCTCCAGCGGTCGAGCGCCCTTGTCTTGAGCCCTTTGAGTACTTCGCGTTCGCCGCTCCACTTGCCCATTGCTCTTCGGATGCATAGCGGAGGCAAAGCACGCTTGGTACCCAACTCTTCGCACCGATCTTGAAATCGGCGCTTTTGAGCGGCGCCGTTGTCGATGATGATTACATTGGCGACACGAATCGGACGAAGATACTCTTCATAAACTTGATAGTCGCTGCGGATGTGATCGCGGGACGGCGAGCTTCAACCCACTTAGTGAACTTGTCGATGGCGGCGAATAGATGAGTATATCCTCCGATCGCCCGTGAACGGGCCTGAATGTCCACCCCGGACCGCGAACGGCGGAGAGCGGAATGGTTTGCGGCGCTGGGCGGTCGGTGGATCTGCTTAGCATGAAATTGGCACGCCGCATCTCCTCACCACTCGAAGACATCACGGAGGCGATAGGCCAATAAAACCGTGGCGAAAAGCTTTCCCAACCAACGCCCGGCTTCTGAATGGCTCCCGCACATGCCTCCATGGATCTCGAGAGAATTTCACTCCCGCTTCGAGTGGCGCGCTTCAAGAGAACTCCGTTTGCGCCACAGCGTCAGGTCCCCACCTACCGTATGTGGCGCTTGGCCTTCGCGCTATCTTCTCGGCCGACGCGTCATCGTCGGGATCACTCCATCCCGCAGTAGGCTAGGATCGGATCCATCCATCGACCTTCCGGACGAGTGTGACGGCGTTACGTACATTGCCGCCGGCGTACTCCGCTTTGGCGGCGTTTCCGTCTCAACCGCCTCGGCGCTTCTTCGCCTCCTCCCTCTATCCGGGAGCCGCGGCAGAGATCGGTGACGTCTCCTCCAGAGGTGGGAGCTGCGTCAGGGAAAGCGTCGTCCCCGCCAGAATTGGGGGCTGCGACGGACGGTGCGTAAGTCTTTCTTCAAAGACCCGAGCCGGAACAGGTGCCCTTGACGAGGCAATCTGGGACAGTTCATCCGCCATGTAGTTGTCACGGCGAGGATGTCGCAAGCCCAAACCCTCAAAGTGCCGCTCCAACCGGCGTACCTCCGCCAGGTAGGCCGCCATGACGGGATCCGAGCAGGAGAAATCCTTCCTCGCTTGGTTGATGATCAGGAGAGAATCGCCTTTTACTTGTAGCCGCCGGATGCCAAGGGTCGAAGCCACCCTGAGCCCGGCGAGCAGTCCTTCATACTCCGCGACGTTGTTGGTGGCGCGGAAGTCCAACACCACCAGGTGCCGGACGGCATCGCCGGTTGGAGACACCAGACGGCGCCATTTCACCCCTCCGGCCGAACGAGCCGTCGAAGAAGAGAGTCCACGGCGAGGAGGCTGGGGTATCTTCAGCTTCAGTGTCCGCCGGAGTCCACTCGCTAATGAACTCCGCCAGAGCTTGCCCTTTGATGGCCACTCGGGGAGCGAATTTGAGATCGAATTCCGCCAGCTCCATGGCCCGCTTGGTCGACCCGTCGCCTCGCGGTTGAAGAGGATCTCCGCGAGATACTTAGTCAACACCGTGACTTCTCGCCCGGAAGTAGTGGCGTAGCTTTCGGGATCTTTGTCGGCGGCGAGAGCATCTTCGGTCTTGTGAATACCTTGTTTGGCGTCGTGGAGGACCTTGCGACGTAGTAAGTGGGCGCTGAACGCCCTCTCTTTCCGCCACCAAACCCGCTGACCGTCTGGGGTTTGACGCGACGTAGAGGATCAGCGGCTCGCTTTGGAGTGCAGGCGACCAGCACGCAGGCGGGAGGTAAGATACTTCTTGGTGTCCGAGCGCCTCCTGCGCCTCCGCCGTCCCTCGAACTGGTTGGTCTTCTTTAGGAGCTTGAGCGGTGGGAGACTTTTATCCCCAGGCGAGCTATAAAGCGCCCGGGGAGGTCAAGCGACCCACCAAGCCTCGCATCTGCCGAAGTCGCGTCGGGAGCTTCATGTTCTCGATCGCTGCGATCTTGTCAGGGTTCGCCTCAATCCCCCTCTGGGAGACGAGGAATCCCAGCAGTTTGCCCGACGGAACGGCGAACACGCATTTCTCTGGATTAAGCGATGCGAGAACTTCCTCGAGTTGGTGAAGGTTTCTTCGGTCGCCGATCAACTCCTCCGCTTTCTTGGACTTCACTACGGATCGTCGGCGTACACCTCCGAGTTCCGCCCTATCTCGGGGCGGTGAGCGATATGCATGGCCCGCCGATAGGTTGGGCCCGCATTCTTCAATCCAACGCCATCCTTGTATAGCGATGACGCCCATGGGCGAAAAGCGGTCTTGTCTTCATCTTCTTGACCATGCTAATCGGGTGGTACCCGAGTACGCATCCGTAAAGCTGTTGCTTCGCACTCGCAGTTGAGTCGGCGATGAGATCGATGCGAGGCGGTAGTCTGGATCGCCGAACACGCCTTGTTGAGGTCGGTGAAGTCCACGCACATCCTCCAACGCCCGTTGGATTTCTTAGCGAGGACGGGTTCGCGAGCCACAGGATGGCGACATCTGCGGGCGACCCCGCCTTAAGAACTTGTCCACCTCTGGCGGATAACTTCGGCGCTCCACCGATCGCTTCGGACCTTCGCATGACGGTCGCGCGCGGAACGTCGCCAATTTGTGCTCAATCACCTCCTGGGACCCCAGCCATGTCGGACGGTTGCCACGCAAACACGTCTGCGTTAAGCTGGAGGAAGGAGCGAGCGCGCCTTCCTATTTGGCGCTGAGAGGCGCCCACCCGAACGGTCTTCGCCGGGTCTGACTCGCTCAGGGAGACCGCCTTAACCTCCGCGGACGAACCGGGGGAGGCACGGGTCTTCGCCGGAGGAGCTCCCAGAGTCGAAGCCTCGGCCTTCTGGGCACCGATCGCCCCCGCCAACGCGAGGGCGTCCTTGTCGCAGCGGAGCGCCTCCGGGCGGTCCACTTTCAAAACGATGGGGCCGGCTGGCCCCGGGATCTTCACCACCATGTACGCATAGTGGCACACCGCCATGAACCTGGTCAGCGCCGGCCGACCTAGGATGGCGTTGTAGGGGAGGTCGAAGTCCGCCACCTCGAACTCGAGCATCTCGGTGCGGAAGTTGTCGAACCTCGAAGGTTACCGGAGATCGATCGCCCAGTGAGACGGACTCGGCCCGCCGCGATGCCGAAGAATGGGAGCGCTGGGCGAAGCTCCATTCTTTGGATCTGGGCGCCATGGCGCCCGGGCGGACGGAGGTTGAGGAACTCCTCAGATCTACGGACCCGCCCTAGCCTTACATTCCGGACCGTGGGTGCAACCACGATCGGGAGATGCCAGGTCGGCGGTCTTGGTTGGGTGATCGGCTTTGATGAACGCGATCGGTGCTCCGACCACGCCAACGCCTCGTCGACCCAAAGCGAACGCGGCGGCGACACCTCCTCATCGCAGCTTAAAGCTAGCGTGGGGCGGATAGGTGGCGAACCACCGTGGATGGCGGCAACCTCGCGCTCCGCTGCTGAAAACCAAGCGGCCGTTTCCTTGCCCTTGCCGCGCCGGACGCTGCTGCTGCTGCTCGTGGACTCGCTTGTCCACCATCTTCTTGACGACATGGCAATCGCCGTCGTCGGGAGTTGTTGCGGTGAATGGGGCGAGGGGCCTTCCGTCCCACTCACGGGCGATGATCTCGCCCTTCGTCGCGGCTGGGTTGGGCCGTCGCCCGCGGCGATCGCCGTAACCGCCGCCTCGGCCGCCCTTACGGGACCGTACCCGCGGCGCCGCGACCTCCTCCTCGTTTACGCCGCCCGCGCCCATTCGCTGGCTGGCTGCTCGTCGTCGTCGTCGTCGTCGCGCTGGGCGGCCATGACCTGCCGGTCTCGGCCGCTTTGCGCTTCTTCTTGTCCTTGCCGCCGGGTTCCTCGAGGTTCCGGCCTCGCCGCCCATGCTGGCCCGCCACAAGCAGCCGGGCGGATCGAGCTCACTTTGAAGGGCGCACTTGTCGCCAAGGTGAAAACTCCTCGTCGTCTTGATCTTGCGGGTGGCCATCTTCTCTTTGACCTTAGGGTCTCGGGCGCCTCTCCTGAATGCCGTGACCACGGCGTCGATGGAGATGTCAGGGATAGTGTTGCGGACCTGACTGAAGCGCCGAATATAGTCGCGCAGCGACTCTCCTTTCTTCTGCTCCACGTTGTGGAGGTCGTCTTCTACCCCGGGCTGCTCGAAGGTGCCCTGGAAGTTGGTGACGAAGAGCTCCGAGAGCTCCTTCCATGACCCCACGGACTCGGGGCAGGTTCATGAGCCACGGCGGGCTCACCCGGTGAGGACCAGCGGGAAGTAGTTCGCGAGAACCTTCCCGACCCTCGATCGGCTGCATTACCGTCGTATAGATCTGCAAAAATTCATCGGGTTGGTGGAGCCGTCGTACTTTTCGATGGGGCCGGACGAAACCGTTCCGCCCTTCGGGCGCGCGCAGCTCCTTAGAAAAGACGCGGCACCCAACGTCGAGCCTCCGCTCTGGGACGCGATCTCGCCCGCCCGCGCCGCTTAGGGCGGCGCCAAGAAGCGCCACCCTCACCGGCCGGGCAGCTCTGGGGAACCCTCTTGCTGGTCCCAGCGCGGGCGGCAGCGACATGTGATCGCGCTTCGGTCGCGACCCTGCGGAGCTTGTCACGCAGTCTTCTCCATCAGGCAGTGGCGGTCCTCCGGATGGGACCGGAGATCGCGCCACTGACGCGCGCCCGGCCGAGCCCCGTGAAATCGCGCTCTTGTCGTCTTGGCCCCGCCCACCGGAGATCTGCGAGAGGGCGCGAGGGCAACAAAGAACGGAGGACGCGGAAACGCCGGTTCCCCGCCCCGGCTTGCACCACCGCGCGCGGCGTTTACGTGGCGGCTGTTGGCCAACCACGGCGCCGCCGGGAGTCCGGAGTTACCGGAACCGTGGGTTTTCGGCAAGGCCTCGCCGCGTGGAGGTTCTGGCTTTGGAGTGCACTCCTCCAAGGCCAGCGCCGCTTAGCTTGGCCGAGGCGGTACGCTCGCCAGGCTCCAACCTAGGCGGCGCCACCGCCGGGTGATCCATCGCTATCGCCGCGGCCGACTCCGTGGCCCGGCTCTAGCGGTCGCTTCTGCACCATCGCGGATCTTTGCTCCGCCATCGCCTCTGAAGAAAGGTCAAGAGCTTGAACCGATGCTAAGCGCTCCCCTACAGCGCGCCATCGACGGCGTGTTCTCCGCTCAACCACCGCGGATCACACCCCGGTCGATTTAGTCGCTAGCCAACTCGATCAAGCTCGATTCGATTCGGCGTCGGGGCACAACAAGGAGCGACTCTCGATTTACCGAGTTCGGACCCCTCGCGGGTAATAGTCCTACTCCTGCTGAGCCTTAGCTCTTTTCTCGATTGTGGTTGAAAGGAATGTGTTTACGTGGTGTTTTCATGCACCAATTGCTCCCATCCCCTCTTCCCTCTCTCTCTCCTTTTATACAAGCTTTGGGGTGGCGGAGAGAGCCGAGGAGTAAGCGTCTGATGCTCTCGAGATACTCGACAAGACACGACAGAAGAGACGCAAACGTGCAGCCTTGCCGCGCGCGCTCGCCTCTCGTGCTTGCGAGTTGCCTCGACCAGCATAGTCACACCGTGAGTCTGCGGGTGGGGCCTACGCTGCTCCTCGACACGGCGGCCTCCTCAAGCAAACCTTCTCTCTGCGGTCAATTCTTACGCGCAAAGGATGTACCTTTCGGACTGCAAAGGTCATCATGGCGTAATCATTTCTTCCTCTGTCTATCCGCGTGATGTCTCATTAAATGCGCTTCGTCCTTCGCAGAGGGAGCCGTCCAAGACTCATACGCAATGCTCCCTCCCTGGGTCCCTTTGGCCTTGGGGCCCTGCTCGGTCTCCAGAGGGCTGCATGCGCCCGCCCGCCGGCGTGGGGCCCTCGCCTCATCACGTCGGAGGGCTCGCCCACGCACCCGCCTGGCGCGTGGGGCCCTCGCCTGCCTTGGGGCTCGCCCGCACCCGCTTGGTGCCCGGCCTCTGAGGGCTCGCCACGGGGCCTTGCTCGCCACTTTGGCGTGGGGCCTCCCAGCCTCTGAGGGCTCGCCACGCCTGGGCCTTACTCGCCCGCTGACGCGTGGGGCCCTCCCGGCCTCTGAGGGGCTCGCCCACGCCGGGCCTTGCTCGCCCACTTTGACGCGGGGCCCTCCTGCCTCTGAGGGGCTCGCCACGCCACTGGGCCTTGCTCGCCCTTGACGCGTGGGGCCTCCCGGCCTCTGAGGGGCTCGCCCACGTGTTTGGGCCTTGCTTCCTCCCCGACGCGTGGGGCCCTCCCGGCCTTCCTAGGCCTCTTTGTACCCCGGTATTTATTACACCGACATTACTCATTGTGGCCCTTGGGGGGAGATGCATCCTTTTTCTCCCCCCACCCTGTACTCTTCTTCCTTTTGATCAATGCAAGATAGTTTTTTGTCCCTTTGCTAAAATTTTTTTGTGGATTTACCATCACAGATAGTTCTTTGAACACCTACGCATACGATAGACAGTATTTTAGTCAATCGTCTATTAAAACAATCGAGGACGTGATACGTGCTTATCACAAACAGCTTTAAAAATTATATATTAATACCTACTATGCTACAGACGGCTCATTTAAATAGCCGTAAGTTAAAAAGCGAACATAAAATTAAGCCTCATAAATTAACAGATATGCCATTCAGTTCAGATTAATAATATTGCTGGTTACCTAATGATCACACCGTTATTTAATCAAGGACCAGCTTTTGTCGATGCCTGGAGTACTTATCTTTCCAAAAGTGACACACGAGCGCCCACAGTTTTCTTATATAGACGTACGTAGATAGATATGTTTTTGGCATAATCTTCACACAAATCCTTTCTTACAGGCCGGATTAATTTGTTAATTAAAAGAAAAGATCTCAGGCTCATCGATCTGGTCTTGGACTCGCATTTGGCAATAGGCCAGACACACGTGTGTGAGTAAGTGTTAGGCTAGCAACAAGTCGCACTATATATTAGGTTTTAGGTAGGATTTGCATATGTGCATGCCGAAAGCTAGCTAGCACTAATAATACGATATATATATACGATATGTATACACATACATGCTGCGACCGTTTGCAAGTGCATGCATGCATAATGCATGGCATATATTCCTTGCAACCAAGGTACAATGCAAACGGATAAACTATGAACGACCAAATATTCTCCAGCTTCCTGGGTATATGTTAAGTTTCCAACAAAGGCGAGATTTAATTTATCCCAGTGCATGCATGCATGCATGCGCCTCGATCGTTAGCACGTTACAATGAACCAATAATTATGAAAGCCAGAGATCAAGACGAGATTATTCCAACATCGATCGATCAGGATCGACAAAAGGAGAAGGAATATATGGAAGAGCAGAAGGAATCAAACAAAGGGAACCACACTGTATGAACTCGAGGATATATGCATGGCAGCCGCACCTTCGGTGCAAATCATATCGGATGCGACGACTGCCATTTTTATTATTAGCGCCTCTCTCTTACACGTTGCGAATCTCGAGACGAGGTGATTGAAGGAAAGATGAGATCGATGGATGGCCGGGATCGCAGCATATATATGCTGCATGACTTCATGTGGCTGTACGTTGATTCTCACTTAATTTCTCCCTACAAGGTTTTCATGATATTGATCCCCGTAGGCAGGGACCAACTCATTAGCTAAGTATCTATGAGACTATGTCGACGACCTATCTATATATCAATCAGTCCAGTAAGCTTGTGTCTTTCTATGATCAATGATTAGTACGTTGCAAAGCAGATTAATTAACTTCCAATCAGTTGAAATGGCAGGCCGACGTGCATATATCTATATATAGCTTCTCCATCGAGTCGTCGCTCCACTCTGCATTGCATGGGGAGATCAACTTGCTGCGTCTCGATCGGTGGGCTCGACCCTGTTTGATTGGAAATCAAGGGATGCCAACTTTGCAACATTTTATCATCTTTTCTTCTCAAACTTATGATAAAATGTGCTGTTTGTGGGGGATGTTTTTTAGATCCAATTGATCATCGCTCGCTCTGGTTGATCGCGTGATTCCGCTCGCTGCCTGCAGGCTCCATGCCTCCATCTCGCGCCCATTCGCTCTGGCTTCAATTCACCATGCATGCAGCATGGCCGGCACAGTGTCCGGCACCACGCATCCGCGCCAACACCCAGTGGACAAGTGCCAGCTCCTGCTTGCTAGGTATCCAATTCTCCAATCTCCAATGCAGCTAGCTAGCTAGCTGCCTAGCTCATAGCGTTTGGGCTGAAAATTGTAGATTATATATATATAACTAGCATGGTGGCCAGTACGTTTGTCATTTTATCTAACTTGATTTTTTTAAAAAAAACACATGGCCAGGCTTATTAGGTTACAGTTATATTAGGCACAATATATTGACACGTCTAATTTTCTATTATCTTTGATCGTTGTGCTTTGAAACTGTGCATTTTTCTGTCGATCGGAGCGAAAGAACATAGGTTTCATATGTTTTCTTTGGTTGGCTGCGTGCTATTCCCCACCTCCAAGTCTTGCCAACTTATAATCTGCAGAGCATTGTGATCTTCCTAAACTATCATCGAGTGATCCTTGCTCCATCTTAGCTATAAACTTTTCTTGCTCCCTTTTCTTTATTCTTTTCTACTTCTATATATATGCTTATCTTCTTTCCATCAAAACAACTTATATGTTTATCTTCTAAACATTGAGAGCTACTTGAGGTGGCTTTGATAGTCAAGTCTAACTCTTATAGTCTTATTATAGTCTTATGACTTGTTTTTTAAAGTTTTATAGCACATCTTTGAGATTAAGAAAGGAACGGTTCAAAACCCAAAACATTTTTATTTTGAAAAAACAAAGATAAGCGCCTTAAGAGGGATAAGCAGATAAGTAGATAATTGTTTATTTCTCAGTACGGCCTCCAAGTTTTTCTCTATAGTCTTCTAATCTCTAAAGTGTGAGCCCCATATGATAAGATATTTTATTCTAGCATGGACTATTATTTACTATTTATTCTAAATTTATTTTTTTATTGTAGCTGATATGAACCATTTTTTAATTAGTTTGACATTAACTCTTATTTCTATATCATCGTTATATCTAGACTCGCTGCAATTGATGGTTCATATTTTTAATTATTCAACTGGTCCGTCTCGTTCTTAAAAACTTGAGGTTTTGGGCATTGACACGGTCTTCGAAATGCAACCTGGCAACTAGTAATTGCTAATGAATTTTATTTATAAAATCCATAAAAAATGATACTATATAAGTGCTTTTCAAGATTAATTAATCTATGCCTATGATTTTTATGGGCCAAATCCAAATAGTTGAAAATTTTCATAGATAAAATTTAAAAACTTTGACTTGTAGAGAGAGAGAGTAATGCAAGGCAGCTTCCTGACATAGCTTGGTCGGTGGGCCAAAACTATCTCTCTCGAGAATAACTAAATTTCACTTTTAAAATAGCAAAAAACACAAATTTGCATTGTTGCTGCATCCTACTGCATCAATAGCTGCAGCAACCTACAAACCTAATTTTCCCTGCACATATAGCACAATCACCACACAGATGTCACAAATGTCATCATATAAATGCACAATTCACATTCACGCACATTCAAAGCGTTTTTTTTGTCGAAAGGACACTTGAATTGGTGCGTATCTTGCTCTCTCTCAGTCAGCTCAACGGTAAAAAACTTTACTCTATCTTTTAATTCCTGACCGCAAAAAATATATGAACGCTTTTGAAGTTTTCAATTCTGATAATTTGACAAGATTGGTTTGTTATGATTAGAGCTCTTCGCGAAGCTAACTCCAAAGTTCGGCCATTTTTAAGGAGCTATTTTCCCTTATTTAATTTCTTGATATATTTGGATGCGACAAAATGACAAGATTGTTCGCTCGAGTTTGCAACCTACGTCAATGATAGCCTTAAAAATTCGATCAATACGCTGCTTCATGAAAGAGGGAGTGAATCTTTTGGTGGTGCTATTACTCAATGGCTTTCTATATTGGAGCATGATTCAGCGCTTGTACGTATTATTTTGAGGGATATATGTCTGCGAGTAACCCTATAGTCTTTTTTTTTAAAAAAAAAAATGTATCTGGTTGGATCTAACCCCATGCACGTCCCAACCAGCGGACACATACAATATAGCCTACATATCAAATTAGTGTTTAGTGACGCATGCCTTGCACAAAATAAAAAATAAAACCCTAGCTTTCGGAAAGAACAAACATACTCGAGATACTATAGCTTGCTGGCTTGCACTTGCACTTGCCCTTGCGCACATAGTGGTAGCAAGTGTGCTCATGCTGTCGTGCATAAGCATCGAGAAAGGTTAAGCTACTTAGGTTAGCTAATAGCAATATGTCGTACACTCACTGGACAGTGGACACTGTGCTGCATGCACAAGGCAGTGAAGGCACTAGTGAGCTTAAATTTACGATACGTAACTGAAATATCTCGATGGTAGTCTATATATTTATATTTTAAATCTAGCTAGCCACAGGGAAAAAAAATTGTCCCTGAAGTAAAAGGCAACCCGGCCCGTTTGCATTGAGCACCGTAACTTACCGACGGGACGGTCGAGCTAGTGTGGAGCTCGCTCATCGTTTGGCAAAATGGGATCAAGAGCTCGATTGTTGCAGTTATGGAGCTGGAACCAAGATACCGGGTGAGTTGAAGAAGATGCTTCAACATGAGCTGAGCAATGGGCTAGCTAAGGGGAAGGTGGGCTGAAATGGGCTTTATTTTGGACCTTGCAATCGGGCTTTATTCCCCCATTGAGCTGGAATTGGAATAAGGAAAAAGTCTCCCTGACCCCTAAACTATAGTGGTGTAAAAACTCTAACTCCCCACGTGCAAAACAGTCTAAGTGGACCCTTAAATTACGTTTAGTGGTGCAAACAATCCCCTGGAAGCGGTTTTGCCACCGTGGCAGCTAGGGGTGGAAACGAGCCGAGTTCGAGCGAGCGACCTCACTTCGGCCACTAAACCGTTCTAAGCCGAGCCGAGCCGTGCTTCAAATGAGGTGTCCGAGCTAGAACTGGCTTGGCTCATTTCATGAGTTTGGCGAGTCAGGAAAAATATTAGTTTCCCAACCTTTTAAGACATTAACCATTGCAAAATATAAGTTAGCATTGTACATATGAGTATCAAAATAATATGTGCATACATATGTGGGTTTTGGGCTATTTTATGGATCTTTTGGCAATAGGATATGTTATTTTTTAATGGCTAAAAGATGGAATAAATAGAAATAGCATGTAAACAAGTCAAAACGAGCCGAGCCCAAGCAAGCCAGCCTCTAGCTCGGCTCGGCTCACTAATGGCCACGAGCTGAAAACGAGGCTTGTCTCGTGCTCATTTACAAACGAGCCCAGCACGAGTCGAGCCCGAACAGCTCGCGAGTTTCGAGCTAAAGTTCTAGCCCTGGTGGCAGCCCGCGTGGAGAGGTATTGCTGTTTCTTTTATAAAAAATATATTTTAGGTGCAGGGTCCACATGTCAGCACATATTATCCTTCTTTCTCCCTGTCTTCTTCGTCCATCCTCTGTCTCCTACTGCCTACTGGAGTGTTGGTTAGTAGGCGTCATTAATCTTTCGGGGTCGAGCTTGCGGGGAAGAAGGCCAAGCTAGAGATGGGCATGGATGTGGACGTGGAAGCCGAGATCGAGTCCCTGGTGCAGAAGATCACCAGCGTGGCCGTCGCCATCGACAAGATGGAGTCGGTCCCCCCCTCGCCGAAGGTGAATGCGCTGTTCATGGAGCTGGTGGCGGTGTGCATCCCAGCGAGCCGCGTGGACGTCGGCGAGCTAGGGCCGGTGGTGCAGGAGATGCGCGCGTGCCCGATCCGGCTGTACGTACGTCCTGGGCCCGCCGCCGGCGCGTGTCGCCTTTGTCGGCTCCGGCCCACTCCAAACGGCGGACGTGGCGGGCGTGACGCGGGAGCTGGGCGGTTACGACGTGGCGTTCCTGGCGGCGCTGGTGGGCATGCTGGAGAAGGTTAGCGCGTTGGGGGATAGAGGATGGAGGAGGAAGAAGGAGAATGTGTGTGACATGTGGACCCGCATCTAAATATATTTTTTGCACCGCTAAACGTACATTAGGGGTACACTTAGATGGTTTGTACGTGGGGATAGAGTCTCTGCACCACCATAGTTCAGGGGGTTAGGTAGATTTTTTCATTGGAATAATGGCACGTATACTCTGCCTGTTATAACTTTAGCAAAGCTCTTGATGCTTGCTTTTAAAAAAAAACTATACGAGAGTAATAATGGACAGCTAGTTTGTGTACTGTAAAATATCTATCCTGGCTGCAGAATGTTCTGATCAAGTTTTTTTTTTGAAGGAAGATCTAATCAAGGTTTAGGTGAGAAGAATGGTGCCAGAGTGGCAGCATTACCTACTTATTAGACGTCCGAGGGCCGAGACTGGGAGTCAAACTAAACCTATAATCCGCCCGTCTTGTATATGCACCGCTCTGAGGCCCACTTACGGGTAGAGTCAGGCCCATGGGTCGGTCATCGCAATTCGCAGGAAGGAACCTTGGACTCCGCACAAAATGCACAATGCCAACGGAAGCTGATGGTTTTTTTTTTTTTGAGAACTATGTTAGTATAAATGTTATGATTTATGAAGAGCCGAGTACCCTCCTATTGCAACTGAATTCTTACCAAGATAATGTGGATAGAAAGCAACAGTTTTATGCAAATATTTGTCCACAAATACAATCAATTAACGTGTCTCTCACTACAGGAAAATCATTTATTGTCGACGGCCAAATATAGTATAGACAGCCAAGTCCCTGTTGTCCACCATAAACATAATTGTCGACGGCGAGAAACACGGCCGTCTACCATAACCCTGGAAAACGGTCACCCATTGATCCGTCACGCAAAATGGTCGACAGCTAACGGAAAAGCCGTCTACCATATGGGCACAGTAACAGTGCAGCTAACGACGCGCGCTATGACAGCACAAAAACGTGCGGTGAAGGCGATTGACATACGGGACCCACATATGGTCGTCGGCCGATAGGTCAGCCGTCGACCATAGGTTGCCGCTTATCAAGGTCAAAAAGCCGCGGCGCCCTTAGGGTTTGAACAAAAAACTTCCCTCCCTCCTGGCTACCAGCGCGCGGCGCGGGCGCACACCCGAGGTCCCGGGTTCGAGCCGCGCTCGCGCCCCCTAGGCCTTTTTTTTTAATTATGGTCGACGGCATCGATTAGCTGTCGACCATAGCTTGAACTTAATATGTCAGGTGATTTTCCATGTCTTTGGATAGCACCACGGCGAATGACATACGGGACCCACATATGGTCGCCGGTAAACGACAGTGAGCCGTCGACCATACGCTGCCAGCGTATCAAGGTCAAAAAGCGCGGCGCTTTATGGTTTGAACAAAAACTTCCTCCTCCAGGCTACCAAATATGCATGCTGCGCGCGCAGAGACCGAGGTCCTGTGTTCGAGCCAAGCCGCTACTGGCCTTTTTACTTATGGTCGACGACATGTATTAGCTGTCGACCATAGCTTCAACTTAATATTTCATGTGATTTTCCATGTGCTGGATCATGTGTGTATTTTGTAGATATTAGTAATATTATTTGTAAATTGGTTGGTTGTGGCATTTAGTATTTTATGACATGTAGTATTTTATGTTGCAAGGTAAATTTAAAAATTTTGAAAGGCTAACTTTTTTTTATAGGATAGTTAGCTTTTGGGTAAATTTGGAATGTAGTAATTAATTAAAATTTTGCAAAGGCTATTTTTGTCATGAGTGTCATATGGGTATTTTAGGATGGCAATTAGGGTATTTTAGGATGGCAATTAGGGCATTTCAGGATGACAATTAGGGCATTAGAGGGTTTTTGTCGATTATCTTTACGCTAACCCTACCATTCTGCTGGAATAGCCATATGCTATATGTTTGCCGTATATAAAAATGTGTCTTACTAGGATTTTGTTTTCTTTTTTCCTTTTTATGATCTATTTCAATGTGGTAACTATTTTTGATGTATTGGAGTATGTAAATTTGTGAAAATACTGGATAATTAGATTTGAAATTCTAATTTTTCAGTTTATGGTCGACCAATTTTCTGCCCTACTGTGGACGGCCCACTGTTTTTCCCGTCCACCATAAGAGGGTACGATGCGTGTTTGACCAGGTCAAGCGTATGGTCGACGGCATTCATTCCGGCCGTCGAGCAAACTTGTGTAGACGGCTTTAGGCCGTCGACCATAGTGTTTCCTTATCCCCATCGCTTTGACGCGCGCGCTGCTTTTAGCTAGGTTTTTTATCCGCTGCGTCTCATCTGCGCGCGCCGCTGCCGCCGCCGCCGCCGCTTCGTTGACGCCGCCGCCGCCGCCACTCCGCCACCGCCGCCTAGCTCGCCCCACGCCACCGCCGCCGCGCCACTCCGCCACCGCCGCCCCTAGCTCGCCCCTAGCGTCTTTGACCCGCCGAAGCCCCAATCCGGCGGGTTTGTGAAGGGAGCAAGGTACATCTCGCGCCGTGACATTTATACGTTCGCTATGTGATGTTATATGGCAGTGTCGACGGTTTTTGTTGAAATAGTTAAACCGTCGGCCTAGGTTAATTATTGTGTTGTTATATGGTAGTGTCGACGGTTTTTGTTGAAATAGTTAAACCGTCGGCTTTGGTTAATGCACGTTTGTCATGTACAGCCGTACGTCATCCGTTCGGGAGTGCACGATTCGTGAGGGTTCCGGACGGTGATTCGTTGGAACCTATTACGAGGAGTGATCACGCTCCCGAATTGTCCACGCTTTTGGACGCCGAACGAGCAGGCCCATTCGATGCGATCGTTGTGGTGCACGTGGATTTGAGGAGGAATTTTGGTGGCGTAACCCGTTGAGCTCAAGCGTGCACAACATAAGTGCTAGGCTAGGCCTAGCCGACGTGCATGTGGGGTTCAGCGGGTTATGTTCTGAAATTCCTCCTCAAATCCACGCACCACCACAACGATCGCCTCGAACGGGCCCGTTCGTCGATGATCGAGGACCTATCCCGACCTATAAACACTAGACCTCATACATGCATTGTTCATAGAGCTTAGGCAATGGAATCGTCCGGAGTTGGATGTACGATGGTTGGCGTAAGAATGGTAGACATTCGCGGAGTGGGTCATGAACACTAAGGAATTTGTGAGGAATGCTTTCCATTCAAGATGCGAACCACGATACCGCAGAGTGAGATGCCCATGTGCCATGTGTGGTAACCTGAAGTGGAGGGCTCGGGAGGAGATTGAGAATCACCCGTGCAGCGTGGTTTCAAGCCAAATTATTTCGTGTGGACTGATCATGGGGAGGGCAAGCGGACACGATCGGTTAGAGATGTGGGTGTACCGTTTGATGCTGATGAAGGGTTTGATGAAGTGGATAGGATGAATGAGATGCTTGATGATTTCGGCCAACATCATGAAATGCCAGAGCCAGCATCGGGGGAGGACTCTGTCCCACCGCAAGACCAATTCTTCGGTCTTTTATCGGCCGCCCAGGAGCCGTTGCATGAGAAAACCGAGGTGTCTGTCCTCGCCGCAGTGGCGCGTCTCATCTCAATAAAGTCAAGGCACAACTTCTCAATTGACTGTTGCGAGGGCATCATCAAGCTAATTTGTGACCTTCTTCCTGAAGGCCACAAGATGCCACTAAGTTGGTACGGGTCTTCGAAACTTCTCAGAGGTCTAGGAATGCCGTACGTTAAGATAGATTATTGTCATCGCAACTGCATGTTATTCTGGAAAGGTGACGCCGACAAGACCCATTGTGACCGCTGTGGAGATTCTCGATATTTTGAAGTGGAGAATGAGGATGGTACGATGCGACAGACCAAGACTGCGAGGAAAACCTTACGGTATTTCCCAGTTACGCAACGGATACAAAGGCTGTACATGTCCGAGAAAACTGCGAAGCATATGAGATGGCATAAGGTGGGCACCCGTAAGAGGCCAGAGCTTATGGTTCATCCTTCTGACGCGGAAGCTTAGAAGAGCTTCGACAGGAAGTATCCTGATTTTGCTCGAGATCCAAGGAATGTCCGTATTGGTCTTGCGACGGACGGGTTCACGCCATTCAACACAAGTGCACAGTCGTACTCTTGCTGGCCGATTTTCAGCATCCCGTACAATCTTCCCCCGTCACTTTGCATGAAACAAGAGTACATGTTTCTATCTCTAATTGTTCCTGGTCCTAGTAGTCCTGGTAAGAAACTGGACTTGTTCATGAAGCCGCTGGTTGAGGAGTTGAAGGATCTGTGGGAAAATGGGGTCGACACATATGATAGAGCAACAAATACGACTTTCAAGATGCGCGTCGCCTATTTGTGGTCGATCCATGACTTCCCGGCGTATGGCATGTTCTCAGGATGGAGCACACACGGTCGCATGGCCTACCCATATTGCTTGGATGACACACATGCTTTCCAGCTTCAACACGGTGGTAAGCCATGCTGGTTTGACTGCCATCGTCGATTTCTTCCACGTGGCCACCGCTTCAGAAAACAATCGAATGCATTTCGAAAAGGTAAAGTGCTTAGGGATGATCCACCTGTGCGTCGAGGGGTTGCAGACATTGTGGCTTGGCATGACAGATTGAAAGATACAAATGACGGCTACGAGGGGTTTGGTGTGGAGCATAACTCGACCCATAAGTGTTCCATCTACGCCATCAGACGCAAAGGATTTGAAGCAACCTCACAATGTTGATGTCATGCATCAGGAAAGGAACATGGGCGAGTCTATAAGTAGCACAAGCTTTGATATCACAGACAAGATGAAAGACAATGTGAAAGCACGTAGATTGTGCTATGCTATGCGATAGGCCTGAAATGGAGATGAACAATACATCTCAGCGGAGACCAAGGGCGAGGTATTGCTTAACACCAAAGACAACGGCGGTGTACTTCAATGGTTTCGCACCAATCTTAAATTTCTCGATGGGTATGCAGCAAACATCCGAAGAGGAGTCAATCTTACTCAAGGAAAGATAAACGGTATGAAAAGCCATGACTACCACATATTCATGGAGCGTCTCATTCCCGTGGTGTTTCGTGGATATGTAGATGATGAGATATGGAGAACATTGGCCGAGCTGAGCTTCTTCTATCGACAGATCTGTGCGAAGGAGGTGAGTGAGTCGAAAATGGCTAAGTTGGAGGCGGACATAGTTGTGATAATAACTAAGTTGGAGAAGATCTATGTTCCAGGGTTTTTCAACCCTATGCAGCACCTTCTCGTGCATCTACCATATGAAGCGAAGATTGGAGACCCTGTGCAATATCGGTGGATGTATCCTGTGGAACGTATGTTGAAGACAGTGAGAGCAAACGTGAAGAACAAGGCGCGTGTCGAAGGAAGTATTGCAGAGGCTCTTTTGCTTCAGGAGATATCGCATTTCACATCGAAATACTTCGCCGAGAAGAACAATGTTAAGGCCCATGCTCCAAGATATAAAAAAGTCCGTCGCCGAGTCGCGACGAGCCTCAAGGTCTTTGGTGGTCAAGGCATACCTGTGGGGAGAAGTACTTCACGTGAGTTAACACCCGACGAGAAGATTGTTGCACAAATATATATTTATGATCAAATGGAGGAAATGGAAGGATATGTCGAGTAAGTGCACTTAATTCTTTTTTATTCTCATCCCCTAGACACATTCTTTCCACTTGTACGTGTTCTTATTTCTATGTACGTGTTCGACACATCTGGGCAGACAATTCATACAAGAGGAGTGGAAACGACCGGGATCACCTAATCCCGACCAGATTAAGCATTTGAAACGTCATGGGCGTGTGGGAGGCCGGAATTTCTTAACCTGGTTTTTCTACAACGTAAGCAATATTATTTCCAACTTCGTACGTGCCGTAAAATCATAGAGATATTGTTCAACCTATCAATTTTTTTGCAGTGTCGAAAACATCCTAGCATACATAACGATCTCCGTCAGATGTCTCAAGGATGTCGGCGTTCCATAAGATCATATGGTACCTATGATGTTAGTGGGTATCGATTTCGCTCTAGAACAGCCGAGGCGGCCAAAGCCAATTTAACGACTGTAAATACGGGTGTGGTAAGTTATGCTGTGGGGGAAAACGGAGATGTGATGGAATATTACGGGATAATTGAGGAAATCATAGAGATATCTTATGACGGTCGCAATGATCTATCTCTAGTCTTGTTTCGTTGCCATTGGTTTCATTCAGTTTAAAATCGAGCGTACTCCTAACTTGGTCTTGTTGAGGTCGTGCACAATTCATCGAATGTTGGCTTCACCCATTTGTTCTTCCTAACCAAGTCGAGCAAGTGTACTATCTCACCTATCCAAACCCGAAATACAGTTCTAAGTGGGTTATATTCAAAACCAATCCTCCGGATAAATTACTTGCATTGACAGATGAGGATATTCCATGTGTCACGATAGTAGATGTGCCGTTTCAAGAGGATGACCTGCCAGGAGAGATTCATGTGGATATTGGGATAGGACTTGACAACCTACCGAACCAACCTTTGATTGAGGATGAAGAAATTGAACCTTTGAACGAGGCGGAAGCAATTAAACCCGTCGAAGAGGAGGAGAGGGAGGAGGATGACACTTCGGATGACGATGATGATATTGAACCTGAAATAGTCAGCACATACCCGAATGATATCCAAGATGATGCTTACTTCTGATTGTAGGTGCCATTTGCAGCTAACTATTTATTACCATTCTGTTTTCATTTCAACGTTTATTTTCTATTAACGTTACTATTTATTACTATGCAGGATGGCCCCTAGGAAGAAGAAAGGTGGTGGCGACCAGCAGCTATTTAAAATCGCGAAAACCGTTGCACGACGCCTCTTCACCCGTCGACAGGAGGAGGAGGAGGAGGAGGAGGAGGAGGTGGTGGTGGGCGAGGAGGGAGGTGAGGATGGCGAGGAGGGATATCTGCAGGGCGAGGAGGGAGAGGAGGATGGCGAGGAGGGAGGTCTGCAGGGCGAGGAGGGAGGTGAGGATGGCGAGGAGGGAGATCTGCAGGGCGAGGAGGGAGAGGAGGATGGCGAGGAGGGAGGTGAGGATGGCGAGGAGGGAGGTGAGGAGGGGGCTTAGGAGGCCGAGTCGGGGGGCTTTGACGAGGGAGATGAGAAGTCAGCGGAGGGATCCGTTAGGAGGTCGTCAACACAACGAAAAGACCGAGGGATAAATAAGCTTCCTGCAGCCCCTGTCAATCCTAACGATAGAATTTACTTTAAATACTCCGGTGACAGGTACGTTCAATAATTGCATCATCATCAATCTTACTAACACTTAAATGATCAATTCACGCTGTTATTGTGTTCTTGCAGCAATTTGGTGGCAATCAGCACTGGCGTGAAAGAGCCAGGTCCTGCTCTGGGGGTGATTCTACGGGTTTGCTACCCTGGGATGATGGAGGCTGGGAATGAGCACAGGGCGGCGCTTACTTGGGAGGACTACAAACTTGCTAAGGATACCGAGTTGGATTCCGTCGCTGAGCGTGTACTTGACGAGTTCTGGGTAAGATAACAATCTTTTCATTCATTAAACTCGATGTATTTTGCTAATGCACAGTCAATTGTCTTTTCACCTTCTATACAGGCTAGGTATCAATTGCCTCTTGATTTTACTCAGCGACAGCGAAACATCACTAATCAAGTTATTGAAAGAAAGGCCGCGAAGTTGGTGCGAGAGTTGATTTCACTCGCTCGCGTGAAGACTGTCGAGCGACACTTCAAGAGGAAAGGGATTGATACAAGGAAGGATGGCACTTCTCGAGACCATTTTCTCACGCCAGATGAGTACTTTGCGTGTCGACCTGAGTGGTGCGACAAGTGCCCTGATGCTTGGAGGTACCTTTCTGATATGTATGACAGTCCGGAGTGGAGAGAGAAATCAGAAAGGAACAAGGCAAATCGTATTGCCTCCGGAGATGCCTGTGTCACCCACCTCGGTAGCCGATCGATGGCTCAGCTCGCCAAAGTGATTTTAAGATGACTCTACTTTAATGTTTTCTAGTTAGCTAAATTGACTTTGTATACAACACTGCAGAGAGAACAAACCGGCCAGGATCCAAGCTACATAGATGTCTACACCAAGGCACACTCGGCGAGAAACACCGATGGCACACAGGCACCTTTGGACGCCCCAGCCCAGGCGAGATTGGTAAGTTCTAAGTTTTGACGTTCACATGTACATAGAATTAATTTGACCATTATTAATGAAGAGGCTTTCACCGCAGGATCGTTACGTGGACGCAATGACTGAGGTGCACGGGCCTGACTGCACTCCTCTTGAGGCACCCTTGGACGCAGCCATCATTCACTCCCGTATGGGGGGGAGGGCTCACGGTCGGTTGGCGTTCGGGAACGACGCCCTCTGCTCTTCCGAGTACATGCCCGAGGTGAGGGCAGCTCGAAGGGCTTCGGGCCCGTCTACTTCCTTGAGGCAGCGTGCGTTGGAGGACCAAAACCGCATCTTGCAACAACAAATTCAGGAGCTAACTAGGAAGCGAGAGGAGGACGCGAGAACAAACCAAGCTGTCCTATCCAGACTTGCGTTCATCGAGCGTTGGATACCGGTAGGATTTCGCTTTTCCGATATGCCATGTTTTTAATTTCCATATTTGGTCTAACACGCACTAATTGTGCTTTACCTTGCAGTCCTACCCTCCGCCACAAGGAGCTTCGTACATTAATCCTCCAGACGGGGTAAGTCGATGTAAATGCTTTAATTGTCTAGCCATGAAGTGCTACATACCACAATCGATAATGCTCCTTGCCGGCTTCAAAGATCGGCTACTCCAACTCAAGCCCCGCCAGGATCCTTCTCGCCCACCGATGCCATGCTTCGCCGTTTATCCCTACTCGCCACGACGGGTAAAATTTCTTAACTCCCATGCAAGGATCCATTTTAGGCAATACCGCATATATTACATTTCAATTTGTTTGCTTGCAGCGCCAGATCTGCTCCCTGCACAGTTCCAATGCCAAATCCTACATGTGGCAATATGGACCTCCTGGACCTTCTCAACCACACCATATGCCGATGCCAAGCCCCTACATGTGGCCAATTCCACCTCAAGGCTACACTCAGCAAGCTGGTCCTTCACAGCCTCCAGAACAGGTAATTCATCTAATTTTAGTATCTCAAATAGCAAAGTGAATCTTACTTGATCAATTCCATCTCTTTCATCAAAATTGCTACTTAGGGATCCGGATCAGCTGCCCCAGCACAAGAGGTGCAACATGGTGATGATGCAACCGGTGGCTCTGTGCCCGCCTTCGACGATAACTTTGTCGATGACATGCTTGCGCAACCACCCACCTTCCCCCCTCCTCTTAAGTAAACGGACTCGTGATGATGAATGTATGTTGTTACATGTCTACTGTTGCATATGTGTGGAATGTGACAATGTGTGTATTTTGTGATGCATAATTGTGTTGGAATGTGTATGTATATGTGAAATTTGTGGCTATATATGTGTCTAATGTGCATTTGTGTGAAAATATGGCTATATGTGGGCATATGGCCATATTTGGGAAATATTTGGAGATTATGGGGAATTTTCTCAGTACAAAGACCAGCTGAATTTCGCAAGCAACGCGCAAGCAGTAGCGTGTGTTTTTCTGGAATTTTTAACAATTATTTAAAAAAAAATTTAGCTGCAGCCAATTTATGGTGGACGGCTTTATAACGGCCATCGACCATAACCGGAGGCCTGCACATTATGGTAGACGGCAATAATAAGGCCGTCCACCATAATATTATGGTAGACGGCCAAAGAAAGGCCGTCCACCATAAACTACGTGGCAGTAAATCCATCTCCCTCGTTATGGTAGACGACTTTCTCTAGGCCGTCGACCATAAGTTGACGGAGGGATTTGGCCGTTACCACAGATATAGTCGACGGCCGTTATAGATGCCGTCGACCATATTATGGTCGACGGCCGTGCTGTCAACCATATTTTTATGGTCGACGGAGCAGTGTCGTCGGCTTATGGTCGACGGTTGGCCGTCGAGTATATTTTGGGTGGACGGTTTCCCTTCTATGGTAGACGGCTTAGGCCGTCTAAAATGATGAACTTTCCTGTAGTGTCTTCACCAGACATTTTAGCCCATAATATTCCTAAAAAATAAGCTTGACCTGGCGTGGGCAAGGGAGTGATATGGAGGCTATAGACAACTCCGATGACAAGGTGACAAGGCGATAACAAGGTTTGCAAGATGCAAAAATGGGAATGATACCTCTATCTAATAACAAGGTTTGCAAAATGCAAAGATGAGAATGATACCTGCTTGTTTCGCTGTAAGACCCATTTACCATAGATTAATTCTCTAGAAGTTTGACAATTTGTGGCACTTCTTGATCTAGCTTGTCCTCTTTAATACAAAGGTCTTCCCAACGGTAGACGAAGAGGTTAGTTGGCCAAAGTTCTGGCCTATGGTTGTAGTTAGAGCTAGGCTAGGGTAGCTAAGCCATTTAGGTATAGTAGAGTTTCATTAGAAGGTGGGTTTGAGGTTGGCGTCGGGTTAGGAGATGCTCCATGTCTAGGGGTCGATGCATGGCACTGGTGGGGTGTCCACGTGGCTTGAGGCCTAATGCTAGGCTAGTAGCTTGTAGAATATATGGGCTCAAATCCTAAATTTTTCTGTGATTTTATAAAATATTTTAATATCACCAATTTCAAATTTTATTTTTAGTAACCTCGAAGAGGGGTCGAAGCTCTGTCCATTTATTAAAGAAGGAGAGAAGCAATACAACGGCCCGACGCAAAGCAACTGCCTCACCACGGCTTGAACGCTACGCTGCCAACACACATGCCGCCTTGGTCTAAAGCCGCAAATTTGCATACAGGCTCAGCCTAAGCACAAAGGTGACAACAACACCAGCTCCCACCGAACAACATCAGCGACCCACACCCACCACTCTAGCGACAATGGCACAACTACCTAAAAGAAACTCTAGAGGAGCACCATCAACACAGGATGACCACCATGACGCTTTCAACAAGGAATCGATGAAGAGGACGCCACCGTCACCGGTCCACATCTAGGTTCTCACTCGAGGATGAGGAAGCATCTACGACGGTGCCACCAACAGGAAGAAACGGTGCCATAAGGCATCACCACCATCGGCCCAACATAGGTTGGGCAAAGTTTTCATTTGACACACCCTCCTCTTGAAGTCGTGCTGCCGGAGGAACTGGAGCGGAGACATGAAGAACACAGCCATAGGTGAACTACGACTACCGAAAGCCAGCCGAGACAACTGCCCGAGCAACCGCCCTAGCACCACGCGACTCCCATTAGGAAGGGGGTCGAGTAGGAGAACGACATGGAGCCGTAGCACAACAGAAACCGGGCGGATCACATCTTTGACACCGCCAAGCCGCCCGAGTGAAGGCAACAAGGGGGACTCGACCGAGTCAAACCCAGCCACCTCGCCACTAGTCGGGAAGGCCACCCGAACCCCGCCGAGGGCACCCTTCGGTAGAACAAGCCACCCAACATCGAATCCGGGCTCGCCGCCAAAATACCATTGGCGTCAACCCCATGCCATGGGCTAGCCACTATGAAACATGGGTGGCACCTCCAACGCCTGCCCGAGCTCCACCGAGGGGTGTCCCACGATGGATCCGACTGCCTGTCGCTGGATACGATAGCTCAACATCAGGACTAAACGTGCCTCCACCGAATTCGGCAGACCACCGCGTTGACGCGCCATTGAATCGCGATCTTCACCGCCGCTACGGCCACTAGCGTCTCTGCGCCCGCTAGCCGCCAACACCGCCACCCGCCACTCCAAGAGATGGGAATAAGAAGGGAGAGAGGGGGGAGGACCCGCCTCGTTCCTTCACTAGTTTTCCAAAATCTTCTCACATTATTTAAAAGGATTTAGTGAGAAAGATGACAGCGATCGAATGAATGTACATGTCATGCAAAATACTTTTGTTTAGCTCGTTGCTGCTCTATCAAGGAGCATAATTTTAATTCAAATTTAGATTTACCACCAAGCCAACTAGTTGATGGTAGTATCGATAAGATTTGCCGGTCTCATTATTAGGGTTTGGAAGAATAAAATGTCACCGAAATGGACAGGTTCGTCGTCCTCAACTAGCTAGCAGTCTAGCACCAAACTTTGTTTTTTTCCAATAAAAAAGCGATCTGTCCCGGCTGCGACTCGTCCATGCATACTAATAACCAACCAAAGAAAAAGATGGTTGCATGTCATTTGTCAAAGCTAAAAAACAACCCTGATTCCATCACTGATTGTTGCGAGTCAAAGATCCAAACGCATCAAGTTCTCCTCCTCAAATGATCACCAGCTGCATTAGATTCCAACACGCAATCATATAGGAGTATATCACAAGCTAGTAAAGTACTATCTGATCAGCTTCTTGCCGTTGTCCCTTCCTGCATCTCTGTTTGATTCGACCGAGGTTGTATGATACTGAAATAATCAAATAACAGATTTTGAAAGCTTTGTCAAGAAATCGTTTTACATCTTGTTTAACTTAGCTTTGAGAACAAAGAAAAGTGAAAAACATTTCTTATAAGCTATAATCCAAAGCCGAAATTAAAAGTGAGGCCGAGTCGTCTGAAAGCCGTATGATTTGATTCTTTGTTTGTTCAGTGGCGTACGCGCGGTGGCTGGGCTGCAGGTCGACGACGACGACGACGACGAGAGCGACACGCCAACGCTTCTGGAGGCGAGTACACGTCCTGGTCGATAAATCTTCGTCGCCGGGAGGAATTTATGAGTAGATATCCATGGCGCGATCAGAGAGTTGGGCACGTAGGAAATTAATTAAGCGCAATTGTACAGGAGAAAAGGGGAGGAAAGGGAGAGCGACGGAGCCTAATCGCCAAAACGCACATGCATAATTTAAGGTGTTTTCTAATTCTAATTTCTATTGATTGTTCCTATTTATCCTCTCCTAATCAATTAAATTTATTTAGTAACATACACAAAATATTTTTTTCATAATAGTATGTATAAAACGTCATGAAAAAAAAACAGACACGTTGGGTATATGCGTCCCTCTTTCTTTCTTATCTCTACTTAGACGTGCTTCTCCTTGCTTTGGCTCTGAATGTTCAGAATAGAGCTAGCAATATTCAAACTTATTTTAGGTGGTTTGTGGGCAACTTTGGGAGCTACAAGAATCTTTGTTTTGTAGGATTTGCGGCTGTCTGCTGGGCAATTTGGAAAAGTAGAAATACGGTGTGTTTTGAAGGCAAACACATCAAGACCCAGAAGAGATTGTTTTATAACACTTGTGCTAATCTTTGTTATTTGACAGGTTTATTGAAAGCAGATGATCAGGAACTTATTAAGATGGGTGTGGAGAATATCTTTGCCACTCTAAAAGAACTGCAGGAGAAGGATGAGAGAGCCCATGACAATTGCCTTAATTTTTATTCATGTTCTAGTCTTGTTACGCTTGTGTGATGGCCAGATGTTGGGACCTAGAGCTCAGTCTTTTGGTGGCTTTTGTGTTTTGTTTGGGTTCTGTTACTCTCTTTAGATTTTAAAACTAGCTGTTTTGTTTGGGTTCTGTTACTCTCTTTAGATTTTAAAACTAGCTGTTCTTACCTCTTCAATGAAAGAGATGACTCTTTATTTTGTGGAGGCCCATACATTTATGGTCTAGCTAAAAAGGTGATGTTGGGTTTGGGTGTTGCTCTTGTGCTGTAAAAAAACATGGTTATTGTTTTCGTTTCGTTATAGAATAGAAATCAGGGTTTTACCCCTGTTGCAAAAAAGAAGTTCTTCTCATCCACCTCTCTCTCTCTCTCTCTCTCTAGTCATCCCTCCTCTATTTCTCTACTCATTCCCATGGCAGCGCCCATGAGCTCCCAGCTCCAACCGGCTTCACAAGCACCCATGTTACTCCTCCCCTACATTCTCATTCTCATCCTCCTACCCCTTCCTACGCCCTCATGTTACGGTGGTGGCATGTCGACGGTCATCGAAGCGACGCCGGAATAATTAGCTTGCAAGTGACCACGATGAGCTTGTAGACAACAGCAGGGCAACACCGAGCTTGTGGGGGTGACAACGACGACAGCGGCGACACTTTTTGAACTGCTAATGATTAAGCGGCATGATAACTGAATATTATCACAGGCGATTCAACTCATGATAAGGACTATCATTTGCAATTTTAGTTTAAAACCACCTCAGATGACCAAATCACTTGGATGCACGCTTGGAAATGACACCATGGCTTTGTTGCGCACGTATTTGGCTCAGCTAAGCCGGGCTCATTTGAAAACAAACCCGAGTCGAGCTTGCTTGTAGCTCATGCATTCTAACGAGAACAAGTCGAGCCAGGGTTAGCTCGGTCGTGGCTCACTTATAGCTCGTTTACAGCTCGCTTGTGGCTCGTTGTAGAGTCTTGCGATGATTTGTGGGCTTTTCCTTTTTCGTAGAAGGCCCATCTAAATCCTAAGACATCGACCGATGTCTAGCCTCTTTCTCTCTTATTCCGATGGAATTACCAAGCCAAGCCTGATGAGCTCACGACTCTCAAGCTCGCAAGCTCGCTCACATCCCTATCTCTGTCTTACTCCCTTTGTATTTTTTTTGTTTGACGCTTTTGACTTTTAAACACAACTTTAACCATTCGTCTTATTCAAAATTTTAATGCAAACATAAAAAAAAAGCCATGTTCAAAGTACCTTTATTAATAAAACAAATCACAACAAAATAAATGATATTTACATAATTTTTTTTGCATAAAATGAATGGTCAAAGGTGTGTTTCCAAAAGTCAAATGCGTCAAACAAAAAAAAATGTAGGAAGTACCTCTTTCTCTCTCTGCCACCTCCCTCAAGCTCACGAGCCTCGCGAGCTCGCTCGAGCCTCTAGCGAGCCCAAGTCAAGCTTTCTTTTTAGCTCGTGTGTGAGCCAAACCAGAATCAATTCGCTCAAACTCGACTCGGTTCCATCCCCGGACGCACGCAGCGGGTGCGTGCGGGAGTTGGCCGTGCCTTCGGGCAACCAATCCGGACCGCTCTGTCCCTGCAATTCACTGGTGTGTCATGTGTGTTCTTAAACATCTTAGAACAGCGTATGTACATATTTATTTCAACAAGCAACGTCGCATTACAGACTAGTAGTAAACTAATAATCTCATCGGCCTCTGTCCCCCATTGTTACTTGCAATGATTTGATTCTTTTTTTTTTTTAACTCACCGGAGGCGTACGCGTTGACGCGTTGTGGCTAGGGCTCGACCCGGTGCCGAATCTGGGATTTACAAATTGAGGGTGTATCACTTGCGAAAATATTTTCTGATGTCATACAAGTACTATTATCTTCGTTATTAATGTTTACATGGTATTCAATTTTAAATTAAAACGCACCTTCTGTAGTACTATCATGTTTCAAATTACCAAATTACAGTTCTGTTTAAATCCAGTTGGTTGTCATGTCCGGGTTGTTGCTCTATCCAAATCAGCGTTCAGCAAATTGTACATATATAGCTGCTCTACAAAAAAAAAAAAATCATATAAAACGATTCCTAGGCCCTTCCAAATCAAACCAAACTACCTACGGATATTTCTCCAAAATCAGAGAACAAGACAAGCAGAGGGGACAAAGTATAAAGACTCCTGCCTCTACTCACTACCCGACGCCGAGGACCATGAACTTGGTGAGCACCATGGAGTTTACCCCGGTTCAAAGCTAGGATTGTCTATTCAAGTGGGCGGGACTAGTTTGTAAGATTAGTTTTGCAACGTGGTTTTCACAAGGCAAAACATAAAAGACCCACAAACTTTGGTCATTTTGTCGAGTGTCGACGAACTTCGGGGTATTTTGTCAATTATTCCTATTATAAGCAGGTAATCAAGTCATTTTCTGATAGTTTTTTTTCTCAATTTCATCACATTACCACGTAAAAAACTTGTGTAAAGTCAAGCCTTTTTTTGCGTTATTCTATATACACAGGAATATAAAAAGACACATAGGTGGATAGAATGATATGACATGCATGTCGAATCACACAAAACCATATGAGTTACCATTAGAAAGATGTATTTAATAGCCTTTAAATAAAAGTTAAAAATGGCATAATGAAAATATACCTTCTACCTAGCCTCTATTTTTTCGTTAAATATTAATTATAATATATGCAGTGGATAACGAAGAAAAATGGTATTCTGAAAGAGGAATTCAAAAAATACATCTATTTTCTTGGACGAGATAGTATGATTTGGCCATGCATATGCCATCAAAGCGATAGCAAGTACAACTAAGTTGGTTGACACCTGATGGATTAATGATTCACGGGATAGGTAATCGGCTAGCAGGGCTCGGCTCGAAACCGGTAGTAAAACAAGCAGCAAAAGCGTGTCATCTTTCTCCCTAGGCAAGCAACAGTAACAGCACATGCCAAACGTTGTCAGAACGAGCGGGAGGCCTCACAAACGATCTCACTGTGTCTCACATGCCGAATTGCAGCAGGCAGCAGCTATAGCGATCAGGCTCGGAACGAGGAGCCGCGTGGTCTCTCACTGCATGCTCAGCACACACACGGCAAGCCACCTGGTACGCGCGCTGGATCATATCAATATATCATCCCCGTGGATGGATCAGCGTTTACTACTACCTCCGGTCATAGAAAGAAATCGTCGTTTATTTTTAAACACGCTTTTAACCATTCGTCTTATTTAAAAATTTAGTTCAAATATATAAAAATATAGGTCATACATAAAATGCATTTAATAATAAACCAAATCATAACAAAATAAATAATATTTATTTAATTTTTTAAAATGAGACGAATGTTCAAAGATGTGTCCAAAAATCAACGGCGACTTCTTTTTTAACTGAAGGGGAGGAAGGAGAATACTAGTACGAGCCATTGATGGGGAGGGGCCATACATACACTGTGCAAGTGCAAGTGCGAACCGCGGCGTACGATGACTCTGTACCAAACCACGGGGCCGATCTCCTCGACGTCAGGGCATGTATTTTAATCCCTATTCAAGGGAGTATTTCCGTTGATTAATCCCACATATCCCACACGCATTCCTTAAAAAAATATTCATATATTTCTACCGTCTCCCCTCTCCCGTGACATCTTCCAAATCTTGGCCAAATAAAGAGAATATAGGAAGATGAAATTAATCCCTACATCTGCAAGAAGAGAGAATTTCTAATAGAGGTTGGAAGTCTATTAGAGTTGTTGGACCGGTCAAAGAATCTTGGTTTTGCTAGTTTAAAGACCGCTCAAACCTTTCGAGGCCAATTTGATACTCCATTCGGTTATGAAAACAAGTTGCTGTTGACTTTAGAACACGCTTTTGACCATTTATTTTATTCAAAAAGTACGTGAGTTATCATTTATTTTGCTATGATTTGTTTTATCATTAAAGGTATTTTAAGCATGATTTATATTTACGCATATCTGCACTAAATTTTTGAATAAGACGAATGGTCAAAGACGTGTCCAGAAGTCAACGACGACTTGTTTTTATGACCGGAGTTAGTATAATGGGTATAGTATATGGTTCAAATAAGTGTTTTCTTTAAAAAGGCATATGACTATGCCCTCTTTACATGGTTCAGTTTAGAACAGAAGAATTTCTTCAATAAATAGTGTAGTCTTCGTACTAATCAAGGAAAGATACCCATGATCTAAAGCTGAAGCAAAACAGTTTCTAGAAGCCTGCGTGCAAGCCGCCATGTTTACGAAGCTCTTTTTAAAACGGCGATGTGCTTGTCCAGTGAGAGTCAGAGTCAGACTCATCCCAGACGATCAGCCGAATCCCCTTGGCTGACACGTCGGTCAAAAGAGCCATGGATGCGTTGAACACGTCGTGCCCCCACATGTCAGCCACCGCCACCGAAGCCACACGCTTCACCTTCGCTTTTCGGCCACGCAAAGCGAGCTCGCTTCACAGCTGCTGCTGCTTCTCACTCGTCAGCTCTGTCGAGTTGAGCCGAAACAGGAAGCTCTCCCTCTCTGATCGCGATCTCTCACCCTCCTGCGATCCACTTATATATAGCCTCTCCACCTACCTGCAAACCCGACCAAGAACCATCCATCCGCAAGATATTCAGGACCATCAATATTCAATCCGATTGTTTCTTGCGTATCGAGGCTCGTGAATCTTGTGATCATGGCGATGGGGAGCGTTTGCGATGAGCTTCAGCATATGGAGGGTGATACTAATACTCTGGCGTTCGCCGGCGGCGAGGATGGGGGCGGCGACGTGAAGGCGATCGAGGATCTTCCGGCCGACGTCCTCGCGCTCGTGCTCCGCAGGCTCGACGGCGCGTCGCTGGCGGCGCTCGGGTGCGCGTGCTCCAGCTTCCGCGACCTCGCCGGCGACCCGGACGCGTGGCGCGGGCTCTGCCTCGCTGCGTGGCCGTCGGTACGCGACGTCCTCTGCTGCTACCGCGCGCTCTTCGCCGACGCGTTCCCGTTCCCGGCGGCGTCGCCGGGCGAGTGGCCGGGCTCGCTCCCCGCCCGGCTCGTCTCCGCCGTCGACCTGCGCCACAGGGGCACCTGCATCATGTCGCGCGTCGTGGAGACGGACACCTCATCGGCGTGGTTCCTGGGGTCGCCGTTCCGCGTCGACGCGCTCGACCAGGAGGGCTTCTCGTCGCCGTCGGCGATCGCGCCGGCTGAGCTTACTCTGAGCTGGATACTGATCGACCCGGCGTCCCGCCGCGCCGTCAACGTCGCGAGCCGGCGGCCGGTGTCCGTCGACCGGAGGTGGATCACCGGCGAGAGCGTGGCGCGGTTCTCCGTCGTGCTCGGCGACGTCGCCATGGACGCGGCGGTGACGTGCGACGACCGGTACGGGCACGTTAGCGAGGTGAGCCTGTGCGTGGAGGACGCCGAGGGCGGCGGCGTCAGCGGCCGGGACGGGTTGGCCGCGGTGGCCGCGGCCATGGCAGCGGCGAGGCAGGGCCGTCGCGCGGAGGCGGCGGCGAGGCAGCAGTACGTGGAGTTCGTGAAGGGGAAGACGGCGAGGAAAGAGCGGAAGGCCCGGCGCGAGGGTATCGTAGACCTCTGCTGCTCCGGCGTCGGCGCTGCCGCGTTCGTGAGCTTCTTGGTGATGCTTGCGCTCCGGTGACCGAGCGACGGCAGGCGCGCCGCGGGCAACGTGCATAGCCTTGCACAATTTGATGACACGCACCTAAATCACCTAGACGAGTTGTATATACATGACCATGGTATATTGTTATGGGTAAAATATTGAACGTGTTAGAAATCTGCACGAGTAAAATAAAGTAGATCGAAATATAAACAGATCGAGATACATAATTTAACTTGAAAAACCTCAACAACATAGAAGAAAAAAACTACGAGCACCGACCGGTGCGAGAACGTCAGTTACAAAATGCCAGGGAGAACACATTCGCTCGAATGACCACGCACCGCTCGCTCGGCTACACCAACATCTACGTCAATTCAACAAGAGAAATTCTAGGGAACGGGATCCCGTCCGAGCGGGATCCGAACGGGATCACTCCCTGCGCGCCACGCATGGTTCAGCTAAACGGTAAACGGTAGTCAGTCGGTCACCTCCTGTTTAGTGTTTAGACCGTTTACACGGGATTAAACAGTGTTTAAACGGTCTAAACGGTTTTGTACTGTAGCGATAAAAATAGTAAAAATACATTATTAAAAATCTAAAAATATAACTTCACTATAGATTTTTAGTTTCATACTCAATAACTCACATGAATAATAATTGATAATTCACATAATCACCGATAGATCATGAAAGATAATATGGCATGACCGCATGATTATAAGAAATGATCATATGCTTATACTGTTATACAGATTCATGATGGAGAGATTTAAGTGCTATTCACAGGGCAAAACAAATTGAATTAAGAACCTAACATCTACCTAGATAGCTTCTACTTCTACTTCTACAACATCTAATGATTTGTAGCACGTACAGAAGACTAAGACTAAGAAGCAAATTAGCAGACATAGCCTAAACGGTCTCCTAGTCGGGATAAAACACCAATTAAACCGTTTAATAACCGTTCCGTTTGGCCTAATTAAACCGATTTTGACCCACTAGACCGATGACCGTTTAATCCACCAACTACCCCCTAAATTGTGCAATAGGCCACCGACTACCGACTAATCGCCGTTTAAACGGCCGACTAGGCGAACACTGGCGCCACATGTCTCCCCCTTCCCCGCGCACGCCGTAGAGGAGGAAGGAGGAAGAATGAGGAGCCGACCTCGTTGTTGCTACCGTCGACCTTGCCGCCGGCCATTTGAGTTAGGGTTCGGGGTGGTATTCGGGTTTAGATTTGGGCTGGGAAGGCGGCGGCACGGCGGTGGGTGGAGTTCGTCGGGGCGACGGCAGAGGCGGCGGTGGCGCCGCCGGAACCGTGGGAGGGATTTAAGGCGGTTGGCGGTGGATGGGGGACCGCTCCTCACCTCCTTAGGTTAGGGTGGGCGGTGGCAGCGTGGCGGCGGGAGGCTGGGGCGGCAGAGCGGCCAGCGGTGAGGGCGCCGCCGGCCGGGGCGGAGAAAGGAGGCGGCGGGGGCAGCAGAGGTGCGCAGAGCACCGTCAGGGGTGGCGGAGGGGCGAAGAAAGGAGGCGTCGTATTGCGCGAGAGGAGGGGAGGAGGTCCCTTGGGACGGGATCCCATTGGGTAGTCCCAACCATTCAACAACTCTATTAATGCCATTGCGATTCCCTCCTTCTGTGTGTATTTCTGTGTATTAGGGGACTGGCTGAGTACTGAATTGTACTCGGAAGAAGTCAATATTTGCATAATCAACCATTGAGAAGAAGATAACGTAGAATTTTTATGTAAAATTTACATAATATAGGAGGCACAAATTTATTTACGCAGTTTAACATAATTATCTATGACTGCTTGGAGTTTTAACTATGGACATTCCTCCCCAACTGCACAAACACACCGGATCATCCAAGTTGTGGCCATAGACCGATTGCTGACCCTATACTACTTGCGTCATTACTATATTGTTATGAAATTATTACACGACAATGCTCATTTTTGATACGTGGCTAGAGTATAGAGTACGACTAAAACTCTATCCTTTTTTATATTACAACTGAGAATCCACGTAACCTATTTATTATACATATATTTGACATTAGCTCTAACATACCTCAACGAATATGACTCACGTTATAAGCATGTACTCAAACTCAGGTTGGTATTTTGCATCTTAGGCCTTGTTTTGTTTCATCTTAAATTAAATTAGATTTAATAAAAAAATTATTTTTGTATGAACCAAATAATATAATACTTTATAGTCATTTTTGTGTTGTTTTAAATAGTTTTTATTAGAGTTCGTAGAACAATTTTTATAATTTTTTAAACTCTTTAAGATGTTTTTCGAGGAGTCGTAGTTTTTTCAGATTAATGTTTCCGTAACTTTTAATTAAAACAAACAAAATCTCAAGACTCTTAGTGAGAGCCATTGTGTTAAGTGGTCTCACCGATGGTATAGTTGCCGTCGAAAGAAGTACACGGTCGGCCAGGGGCGGACGCAGCATAAAATAGTAGGGGGGTCTAACAGAGTTATCTTCTACCTCTAGACCCTCCTTCTTCTCTTTCATACCCAAAAAATGTTAGGGGGGCTAAGAGGGGGCTCCACTACCACAACAAAGGTAGGAGAGGCTAGAGCCCCTCCAGACCTGGTGCTAGGTCCGCCCCTGCGGTCGGCCGATCCTGTCCTCTAGTGACAGTACCAAATGCCGCACCGGTGGAGGCGAAAGGTCTAGAAGCAAGCGTCGTGGTTGAGGCGAAAGGTCTAGAAGCAAGCGTCGTGTTGGCACAGGTAAAAAAAAAAAAACTCGAACCAAACAGCTCCTGACTTGAGGAGTCCTCAATCAAATTAAGCATACAAAGATCAAACTAGCATCTAACAAAACTGTTGCGACTTAACAATGTTGCTACAGATTGTTAGCAGGGAAACGGTGCCTCTACGTCAAATAACAGGGTGCAGAATGTATAGATTTTCTCTGTATAGCTAAGCTACGAGTTTTATTTTTTGTAAATAAAAATAAAGACGCCGACCTCACCAGCTCTTCCCGCTAAGTAGGGATATGCAGCGGACAGAGCAAGCATAACTCCAACACCGCGACCAATCACGCCAGTGAGATCTGCCCAGATCATCAACTCACCCACGCCCAAGCCACTGAAACGAGCCGTCTTAGAAAGGTAACTGCGGAAATTGTCTACAGACATCGCATCCGGCCGATGGCTCTTGTTCATCCTCTCCACGCTCTCGCGGAAACGCCCCCACGTTCGTTCATCCTCCCCGAGACGAGAGAGCGGGTTGATGGGTCGCGAGCTCGCACGGGTCGCAAATGGCGGCTGTACGACGGCCCGGTGGGGTGGCATCCACCACCTACAGGAATTGCGACCCTCCGCAGCGACACGTCGCAGAATGAAAGGTGGAGATGTAATGGCGGCACAGGGCAGGGGTTCCCTGGATGTGAGTTTCCTTTACTACCCTCGGGTGCGGGGATTTCTTCAGAGTCGGACGGGGAGTCCAGAGGTTTCTTAGATCTGGCTCGCTTATTCTCCCACTTCTGGGGTTCCACCAAGAACAGCGCATCTAGGGTTTGTGGGGCGAGTTCGCCCTTGACCCGGGTGAAATCATACGCTGAGGTTGTGAGAGATCCGCAACCAATCTTGCGCAAGATGTGGAACAATGGAGGGAGAGATCGGGACTCCATCAATCTGGGGGGAGATTGTGGAAGAGGCCGCAGTGGATGGGGAAGAGGCCGAGGAAGCAGAGGGCGATTCTCTTGGTCCAGATCGGCGGTCAGAGGACACGAGAAGGGTTCTTCCTCTTCAACCCCTGGTAAGTCAAGTGGAGATGGTTTTGCGGGTAAAGGTTTCTGGCAAGAAGTTGCCAATCCTTCTTCTGGTGGAGATAGGGTTTCGGGTGAAGGGGATCGGGAGAAGCATGTGGTTACTAGCGATTCCCCCTCCCAAAATCTTAGGAACGAGGTTTGCCGAGAACGGCAGGTCCATGTTCCGGATGAAACAAAGGGAAAAGATGAAGTTCCCAACAATGGATGGAATCATCGTGAAGAAATGGTTAAAGAAAGAGGAAAGAATTGGGGGGAAAAGCATGAAGATGTTCTGGGGGATGACAAAAACAAAAATATGGAAGAGGACAATTGGAATCAGAACAGAGAGGACTTGCCTTTTGGTAGAACTGCTGCAGAAAGGCAAATTGGCCCGTGTTTTAAATGCAAGAACGATGAATTGTCAGGGTGTAAAGAGCTGTGGTAGATGCGGTTTAGATGGTCATGTGGCTAAGTGGTGCATGATTAAGATCTCTTCTGATCATGCTCCGACTCTATGCGGGTTTGCTGGCAAGGGTCAAGGTTTTTTTGATATTGAAAATGTTTCTTCTGAAGCGAACAGCAGAGAACAAAATTGCACTGCAGTCATAAAAATAACAAGGGGTAAAGCATCGGCTAGGGATGTGGAGCTGGATATTGGAACCCTCATGGGGTCCAATGTGTGGAGATGTATAGCTAAACCCTTTAAAGAAAGCCAATTCCTTATGAGGTTTCCAACTGCCAAAAAGATTGAAGAAGTTAGTGCTATGGGGGTGATGAACATGAGACTTGTAGATGCAGCTTTTCTTGTGGAGCAGTGGAAACAGGATATTGGTGCTAAAGGAAAATTGAATGAGGTCTGGGTCAGGATATGGAATATTCCTATGGATAAAAGATCTGAACAAACAATTTTTAGCGTGGCTCATTTGGTTGGCAAGCCTTTGGAGATTGATGCAACTAGCATGTTCAGGTTGGATTCAGTAAGAGTGAAAATTGCTTGCAGGGATATTGAAGAGATCCCTGAATCTGCTGAAGGAACCATTGGTCTTCTGGTCTATGATTTCTTCTTTGAGGTTGAGTGGCCTGTTGGTTTCATGAAGAGAGGGCCTCCTGATGAAGGTCTCAAAGTAAATAATGAAAATGGAAAGGACAAGACCAAAAGGCAAAAACGGGGAGATGATAAAGCAGATGGGAGTCCAAAAAAACAGGAGAGTAAAAAGGAGATATCCCAATCAGCCCATCCAAGTCCAATGTGGACAAAGGAAAAACTGAAAGACAAGGGGAGGAAAATTATGATATCAACTTCGACAATTCTCAAGAATCAGAAAGTATGGATGAGGATAATATGATCTTGCAAGAAACAATCTCTTTATCAAAGGTGGTAAAGAGGAAAGAAGATCTGGACAAGTTTAACTCCTGCAGAGATATATGGATGATGCAGTGTTCCTCCGTCAGTAACATGGTGGATAAAGGTCAGGAGTATATAAATGAATATGGCTCCTTCCTTAACAAAACTTCTTCTGTGGTTATTCAAGAAATAGTGGAAGATAAGCCAGAAGAAGGTGAAGTCGTTGATAAGGAGAAGATGGGCAAGATACACGATGTAGATAAGGAAGAGGGGCTGGTTGGTCCTACTAGAAGAAGCTCCAGATTGAAGAATTCATCCATGCATATAATGGATAAGGCTACCAATTTGGTGAAGAAGAAAAATCTCGAAGGTATGATCCAGAGCTCTAACTCCTTTAATATTCTTGATAATGAGGACATGGTCCAGCTTGCTAAGAAAGTAGGTGTTAAAATCAGTAAAAAAGAGAGGAAAAAAATCGAGATTCTTAAAGCCCTGGAGGCTTCTAGAGTGATGTTGACTAATAAAAGTGAAGAAAACAAAGAAGTCAAAGAGAATAATAGTTTGTGTAATAATATCGATGAGGCTAATACAAAAAGTGGGGATATCGAGTTAAATACTGATTGGGACATGTTGGATAATGAGATAGAAGAAGATTTTTCTCCTGTTATTGGAAGGGGCTGTAGAAGAAAGTCGAAATTGCAGCTAAGAGATCTAGCTGCCAGATCCCATTAAAGAACTTCGAGAACAAAGCGATTGAATGAGGAAATGAGAAAGAGGGGGAATAAAAATATAATATCTCATAAAAATGATGGATAAAGTCAACCTTATGTTTTGGAATTGCAGGGGTATCAATAAAAAAGGTCTTAGTTCATATATTAGAGAACTAATATATGAATAGAGGTTAGACATATTGTGCCTTTGTGAGACCCAAAGGATACAATATGAGGACAGGTTTTTTAACAGATTTGACCCTGGTAATTACTTTTTATGGAACTGGATTCCATCTAGGGGAAAATCTGGAGGCATTGTGATGGGTATCAAAGATAATGAGTATGAAATTTTGAATTGTAAAAAAGGGGATTACATGATTTTGCTTAACATCTGGGATAAGAAAAATAAAAAGAGATGGGCTGTGCTAGGGGTTTATGGCCCTGCCCAGCCAGATGAAAAAGGGGATTTCTTAAAAGAGCTGAATGATTTTTGTAGACAAATTGATGCTCCTCTAATAATGGGGGGCGATTTCAATATTTTGAGGTTTAAGGAAGACAAAAACAAGAATCATTCTTTGAGCAATTACTCTGATTTGTTTAATAGTATTATTGATGCTTATTCGCTAAAAGAATTAAGTAATAATGGGGATCAGTATACTTGGTCTAATAATCATATAATCCCCACTAAAGAGAAATTAGATAGAATTCTTGTTAGTCTTGACTGGGAAGGATCTTTTAACATGATCAAAATACATAAGGCAGCGAGACTGCTTTCTGACCACAATCCCTTAATTGTCAAGGCTGGGGTGGATGATATGGTGACTTCCAAAAAGTTTAAATTTCAGAATGCCTGGATTCAGAAAGAGGGATTTTTGGAGGTTGTTAGCAGAAGTTGGGGTGAACCCATTGGGGTGATGGATCCTTTAAGTATCTTCCTCCTGAAAATCAAGAGGGTTAAGAAATCCTTAAAAGGCTGGGGGAGGGACTTATTTGGTAAAAGAAAAAGACAAAAGGAGGAAGCTATGAAAGGCTTGAAAATATTGGAGGAAAAAGAGGATGCCAACGTGTTAAGCGTGGCTGATAAAAAGGAAAAGATCGAATATGAGGTAGATTTACTCAAAAGCTTTGAGGAAGAAGAAAAAAACTGGTATCAAAATTCTCGTAGCAAATGGCTGCTACAAGGAGATAATAACACAAAATACTTCCATATGATAGCCAATGGTAGAAGAAGGAAAAAGAACATTGAAACTTTGAATGACAATGGCTGCATTATTCAAGGGGATGATAATCTTCTGAGTCATGCCACTGATTTTTATAAAACCCTGTTTGGGAAAGGGAGTGGAAACAGCTTTAGAATTAAAAATAATGTGTGGAGTGAGAAAGAAAAGGTGTCAGCTCAAGAAAATGAGATGCTAAGGTGCTCATTTAGCATGAATGAAATAAAAAACTCCCTGTTTAAAATGTGCAAGAACAAGGCTCCTAGCCCTGATGGAGTGCCTATTGAATTTTATCAGGCATGTTGGGATATTATAAAGGAGGATGCTCTAAAATGTTTTGAAAGTTTTCATAAAAACAAGTTCAATATGAGTAGACTGAATTATGGTGTGATCATTCTGCTCCCCAAAAAAGATAAGGCAGAAAACATTAAGCAGTACAGGCCTATATGTTTGTTGAACAGTTTTTACAAATGGATGACGAAAACTTTGACTTTAAGATTGGAAGTAGTTGTATGCAGGATCATTAGCAAAAGTCAAAATGCTTTTTTACCTGGGAGGAACATAATGGATGGTGTCCTATCCTTGCATGAAATTCTTCACCATACTAAAATCAAAAAAATCCCTGGGGTAGTCCTTAAGTTAGACTTTGAAAAAGCCTATGACATGGTGGATTGGGGTTTTCTCATGCAATGTTTAAAATGGAGGGGCTTTTCTAGTGACTGGTGTAAGTGGATTTGGCAGGTGCTGAGCACAGGGACCTTGAGTATCTGTGTTAATGAGAAACAAGGGGGAATGTTTTTAAGTAAGAGAGGGGTGAGACAGGGAGATCCCCTATCACCTTATCTGTTCAATATAGTGGTGGATTGTTTGAGCAAAATGTTTCAGATAGCCCAACAGAAGAAAGTAATCACAGGCCTGATTGATGATCTAGTCCAAAATGGAATAACTGTACTGCAATACGCAGATGATACCATTATTACTTTAAAAGATGAGCATAAAAATCTGTTTTACACCAAGTTGTTGTTGCATCTTTTTGAGATGATGTCTGGTCTGAAAATTAATTTTGCCAAGAGTGAAATAGTATTAATTAATGGCAATGAGAACAGAGCCAGACAGGTTGCTGATATGTTTCACTGTCAGGTAGGGAGCTTCCCTATCAAATATCTTGGGGTGCCAGTCAGCTATAAGAGGAATCTGGTTGAGAATTGGGAAGATATGATTAGTAAAGTGAGGAAAAAATTAAATGCTTGGAAATGCAAAATTCTGTCCAAAGGGGGGAGATTAACCCTGATTAATGCTTGCTTGACCAGTGTGCCTTTGTATACCATGTCTATGTTTCTGTTGCCCAAAATGGTTATTAATAAAATTGACAAATTCAGAAGATCCTTCTTTTGGGATTCCTTTAAAGAAAAAAGAAGATACCATTTGAGCAAATGGGAAAAAATCACCAAACCAAAAGAAAGTGGGGGTCTTGGGGTGACCAACCTAAGGGTGATGAATGTGAGTCTCTTATGCAAGTGGTGGTGGAAACTTGAGATGGAAGAAGGAATGTGGCAAGAAATTGTGCAGGCCAAATACATTAAAAATGGTCTGATTTCTCAGTATAAAGGAAAACACACTGACTCTCCCATCTGGTCTGACTTGTTAAAGATAAGAGATATTTACACAAACAACAGGTTGAGACAGGTGGGGGATGGCTGTAATACTAGCTTCTGGAATGATAGATGGATGGGAAATTGGATTCTCTCAGAAAAATGCCCTGAGATTTACAAAATTTGCTTGGAGCAAATGATTTCGGTTGCTGAATGTTTTGAAAAAAATTTTGACATCAAATTTAGGAGATGGATGACTAAAGAACATCGTCGTCAAGTGGCTATTGTGAAAGAAGCTAAGTCAAGAAGTTTGAGAAAAAATAGAGACTCTTCGAAATGGTTATTAAGCAACAAAGGCAGATTCAATGTAAAATCTGTTTATCAACACTGTACGAAAAATGAAAAGAAAGATAGGATGGTGGGTATCTGGAGAAGCAAGATTCCTTTGAAAGTGAAAATTTTCGTTTGGTTACTCAAAGAAAATTCTTTGCTTACCAAACACCACCGAGGAAGAGAGGTGGGGGTAATCCCATATGTGAGTTCTGCAGAGAGGTTGAAACTACAAATCACCTATTTTTTGAGTGTCACATTGCAGAGTTGACTTGGGGTGTGTTAGCTATTAATTCTGGTATTGATTGGGTTCCTAGAAATCTGAGACAATACAAGAATTGAGAAAGCTGTATTATCCCTTGTCGGAAGAGCCTGCGGTTTATGGGCCTGGCGGCCACCTGTTGGGCGTTATGGCTGCTGAGAAATCAATCCTGTTTTGACAGGAAGAAAGTTAAGGATCCCCTGACTGCGGTTTACATAATTTGTTCTCTTTTGAAATACTGGGCAGGTTTGATAAAAGCTGATGACAAAGAGCTCTTGGAGATGGGCATCGACGGCATCTTCAAAACAGCAAGTGGGCTGAAGCAAAAGATGGGCGATGATGTTTGATCTGCTGCTTGCGTGATGCTTGTCATAATTGTCATTTAGCTTTCCCTGCTGTTAGTGTTCAGACCTTCCTCTCTTTTGGTCGTATGAGCTAAAGCGACGTAGAGCCTGGTGCTGTTGTCACCTCCTCTATGTCTTTTGTCCGGTTGGTGTTTCCAAACTGCTTGGCTAAACTTTTGTATTGCTTTCGTTTCTGGTTAATGGAAATGGAGGTAGGGCGATAAGGCCCTTTTTCAAAAAAAAAACATCGCATCCGGCCGGCCAGGCATAAGTCCTTGCCCCTGCATTGAATCAATCATATGGATTTAAGGAGATAAACTCGATGAGAATTAAGAGGGTAAAAGAGGACTGTCGCGCACTCAGTTTTACCCATACGTTTTCCCTGAATAATCCAGTTATAAATCTTTCTGAAGATGCACAAGCTTCAAACCAGACCTCGGAGGCAAGAGCTCATGTGGTAAGCACCAAAGCCATGTACATAAATGTGTGGACTGGGTCTCTTCACAGATCAACAAAGCGGCAGTCGGAACCAAAAAAACAAGCCCAAAAAAAGAAGAAGCAAACATGAGGCAAACTAAAGGCAGCATTTTAGAATCAGGTAGTGATTTCAAAAAACATGGATAATATAATTTTCGCAAGCATATGCACTCGCGTTGGTGGTGTTGATAGGTAATATGCAATCCCGCCAACCGGATAATGTCCAAAATGCTTAGATCCCTTCCACTTGCCGAGCAGATTCACAAACTTATTGTCACCAAATTTCATGAAGAGCACCTGCATCCATAAAAAGAAAAAAAAATGGAATGCATGCTTAGAAAAGAAGGCCCAATAGTAAATAGTACTATATCAGTACAAACTCTGCATTATACCTATCATAATACATACATCAGGGTACCTCTGAGATGGTAGATAGTAACGAAAGCAGTGGACGATGCGTTACGATGGGGTAGTTAACTTGAAAACGATCAAGTACCCTCACCGGCAACACGACAGAAATGCCATGAAAGAATATGGCAATTGGAAAAAATGAGCAAGTAGCTAGCAAGTTGATAACATTAGGGAGGTTTTTCCGGTAAAAAGCTTTATGTATTGCAGACAACTTGTTTGTCCTAGTAATCAGAAGATGGATCAAGGCAATAATAGCTCCCTCAAATTGAGTACCCTGTTCATGGTATGCAAAACAGCAAAAGTACAGGGGCTCAAGGCATTCCACAGAACAGCTCCACTGTGCACAAAATGCGGGAAGTGTTAGCTTGGCATAAAATTAACCAACTCAATCGTGATGCTTTTTAGTTTTTTAGCACTCACCAGAAATTGGTGGCAGTGAACAAAGGGATACTAGATAACAAACCATATCCCGTTTTTAGTAAGTCGTCAAGGTAAATAGCAACAATACCAGAGAAGAAGATTTGGAGCATGATCAGAGCTGCATTGCCAGTTCCAGATGTGGACAGCACATAGATAATAGCCTCCACAATGGTCCACAATATTCCCAGCAACTTTCGTGCCTTATTCCTAAATGTCAAAAATAATGTTTAGAACCACAAATGCTTCACAACCTAGAACTCGTTTTCTTTTTTAGAGAAAGTTGCAGTTGCTACAACTATATGATAGATCAATCATATCATATATGACAAATGTATTTTTCATATAATAGGACCTCACCACTGACGTTGACAGTGACAGCTATCTAAGTTAGATTCCAAATGAGTATCATTTGCGGTTCCGTTTAAATACAGAGTAATAGGTCGGTTATTAGTTAACTTTCAATAAATAACAAAATTGCATCATACAAAAGAAGCACATCACACAATGCCTTGGATGTTTCGGGGGTTGGTAATTTGGTATAATGGTACCCAAACAACTATAAGCATGCGGGTACTGACTAATGGTCATATCATATGAGGTTAGTATGTATCCAAATAAATCTAGTGAATTGTGAGATATGACAGGTTCTACCTTTCTTTCAAAGGTAGCAAGTTTATGTCTAGGCAGATAATGGTGCTTCTGTTTTAACTCTCCTAGTAACAAAAGGCATAACAGGATGTCCTACTTGGCCACATTCATCAAACTGGTATTTAATATTTGAGTAAAATGCACCGGAGGTCCATTAACTTGTAGCGTGGTGTCACTTAGGTCCATCAACTTTCAAACTGCAGTTTTGGGTCCATTAACTCTTTAAGTTGTTCACTGCAGGCCCGTACCCCTTCGTTTTATGTTTAGATCCGACATGGCATGGACCTCACGCTTTAAGTTATTCACTGCAGGTCTATTAACTCTTTTAAGTTGTTTACTGCAGGTCCATTAACTCTTTAAAGTTGTTTACTGCAGGTCCATTAACTCTTTAAGTTATCCATGCCACGTTGGATCTAAACATAAAACGAAGGGGTACGGGCCTGCAGTGAACAACTTAAAGAGTTAATGGACCCAAAACTGCAGTTTGAAAGTTGGTGGACCTAAGTGACACCACGCTACAAGTTAATGGACTTCCGGTGCATTTTACTCTTAATATTTATTTATAGCATTCTTTAGAGCAGATCGTAGCATAGCAGTACGAATATAAACAATCATTCACTCCATAAACAAATAAGCCAGTCAAATTAACTGGAGTTGAGCAGGATCAATACATACAGAAGCATGTCAGCCTCAGGCGCGCTGTACTCCAAGTTAATGATCTTTGTTCCCAACCGTGTGATAACCTCCGGTATCAGAATGGGGGCTATCCCAAGCGTCATGAGTGTATCACGGTTCGATGCCAAAACCAAATGCGCCCAGTATAACGAATCAGCCTCAGTAGCATGTGGAACCCCATGGGGCGGAATCTGGCTGCCGACCAGGAAGATGAAAAGCGAAATGGTCGTGTACATCACCTTTCGACGGAAAGTAACCGGCAAGTTGGCGCGCTGCACATCTGGCAAGAATCGGAGGAATGCGCGGATGAGATTAGGCAACCTGGACTCATCTGCCATCTCTGAGAGCTAACCCAGCAGATTAATCCTGTAAAAGAAACCAAGAAACCATGATTATTTATATGCAGATGCAGAACTCATGGAGTTGGTATTATCATGACCATGGCGCCGCCGTCGCCACCTGGAAGCACCTCTCGGCGCCGCCCTCTGAACCCGAAGCATCCCGCCGCGGTCCGTGGACGTCGGAGACAGGCTGGTCGACGCGCAGGGCGACGGATCCGTGCCCTCCCACCACGGCCGCGGCGCATGGCGATCGGATCCGAGCATGCCGACCTCGTCCGCATGTGTTCTAATGTCTTCTACACGTAGCCATTTAAAACAAATAGAAAATCAGGCGAAAACTAATTTGGGTTTAATTCCTAATAGTTTTGATGCAACGGCCCCTGTGTTCTTCTTTTGTGATACTCAGGTATATGAACGAGGAGCACCGGCACGCCAAATGGAGCATGCGATGCTGATCATTGGATTGATGGCTATGCTGGTGCAAATGTTAATAAAAAACGTGATCATAAGCCACGTTTATGGAAAGATATGGAAGTATAGTTTCCAACGCTTCAAGCTAGCCGTGCCTCTTTTTGATTTTAGAAGATTGAGTTATGGCCATTTTAGTGTAAGTTGTGCATGCTGCCAACTCCTGTGCCAAAACTAAAGAGGCATCTCACTTTTCAGCTCGTGCGCATTGGTAATTTCGGCCACCACAAATCAATTTCTTCTAAGGGAGATAGAGGAAGTAGTCATAGACTCATGGGGATGGGGATGGGGATGGCAATTAGCATCAGCGGGGATGAGCAGAGGTGGCGATGCCATGGAAAAGGGTGACGGTGCTCGCTAGTGACCACGGCACTAGAGAAACAAAGGTGCCGGAGCATCGATACTTAGTGTGGGAGCAAGAGGGGACCAAGGTGAGACTATATGGTAGTGACGGCAAGGACAAAGGGGAATTGAGCCATTCGATCATTGTGGAGGTCCATGTTGGTCGAAACAATGCTCCTAAGTGACAACTAACTCTGACAGATCATATGGCCAAGGTAATGAGGGGGAAGTGAATACGGTGTTATAGCGATGCTCATGGTGCAGGAAATGGGATCGAGGCTCATCTTTGAAGCTTCAATCCCGAGTTCACTGATTCTTAGTTGAAGGTGCTCCACGAGGACTCCGATGAGCTATAAGGAAATATAGACCAATTTAGAGGGAGGATATGGAAGCAAGAAGTTAGAGCATTCACGGTTCACCTAAACCTAACTCTATTCAGTAGCACTCAACGGGAGCACAAAACACGAGGCTAAAGCACGACAGCGGAATAGGGGAAGCAAGAAGGAGACGCGGGGGGATTTATAGGACATGGGCGGGTTAGGAGCACGAACCGTGAGGCGGCGAGCTCACATGTAGGGCCAGGAAGTCCGGGCAGGGCGTTGGTGAGCTTGCCGGTGAAAGAAGGAAGGCGAAATTGATGGCGTGTTATCGGAGTAGCAAGCAACCGCATATAGTGACAACAAAAGACGCGCGTAGGAGTAGCGCTCCCACTGACTTTGGGCCATTGACATATATGATATGGCATCACATGGGCTCATATGTCAGTGACTCAAATTAAGAGAATCAGTAAGTTAGAGGATCCGGCAATAAAGAAGGGCAATAGTGTGGGAGCGTGTATGTGCGGCAATGGCGGGAAAGTGGCCGTGTTGTGCTTGGACTCACACGGGTATAGCGGCAGTGGTGTACACGCGCACGCGGGCCGATGGTGTACCAGGTGGCGTGCTCTAGCAGGAGGGAGTGAGGGACACAAGGCGTATGACAACACGGGCGCGTCCACTGGAGAGACTGAGGAGTTTCGAGTGGGAGGAGGAGAGGGTTTCTAGCAGCTGGTCTGACTAGGCCTTGGCTCGGCCAGGCTAGAAAATTGGTAAGCGACCCACTGAGGGAGGGGGTGGGGGAAATGGGAGAGACAAAAGGGAGGCTAGGGGGCTGGAAAGCTAGACCAAAACCACGGGGTAAGGCCAAAAGCTGTTTAGGAAAATAAAGAGCACGCCAACTGGGCCGAAAGTAGCAAGATAGAATTTTTATTTTGAACTTTAAGTATCCCAAATAATTAAGAAAATAGATTATGATATATAAACTATTATCTTATGTCTTGAAATCTCAATCAGATAGAATAGAAGTTTATCTGGGAAAATGCAAATCACCTAATTTTATTCCTTAAAAATTGGGACGTCATGCTCCTAACTCAGAAGAACACTTGCACCAAGAGTCTGCTCGATCATGTAGCATTTTTCCCTGTTCGCACTGTTACTAACATTTTGCAGCAATTTAAGAATGTAACGCAATTTAAGCATGGGTTCAATGGCACGCAATCGAGCATGGCCTGATGCAGGATATACAGTCTACAGCAGCAGTAGTTGATTCTAACAATCATAAGAATGAAGCGAGCACGGAGGGAGGGGAGAGGATGACTGGACTTGAGAGGTGGTCAAACTCGAGCGATGGTCTTATACGAGCAATCTACTACAACGCAAAGCACTTCCGGGAAAAACTTCCCGGCAGGCTAGGCCCGGGTTTTCGGGAAATTTAATTATTTGCCATTCTCAACACGTGTAGTTCGCTAAGTATGTCATTTGCGTGTATAACATTCAGGAACACGTGTGTTTATAATAGTGGGTAGAATGACATTTTTGTGAAGCCACTTGTTGAGAGTGGCAAATAATTAAATCTTATATAGCGTACGGCATACCCAAAATGCAGCGCAGACGCAAAGCAGTTTTTTTTTCTCTCCAGACGGTATCCATTGGAGAAATTCTACTTATTGTATATGTTACACATAAGGACCGATCCTAGTTTACAGAACTGTTTGATTAACAAGGCAGTTACTCTACTTTAGAACCGAAAGTGATCGTTAGCCATAGTTTAGGAACAAGCAGTATCTGCCGTGTTTTTTGTTCCATGATCAACATTCCCTTTTGTTTCATGACAGATCGCTGAAAGATTGACACTAAGTTATGCAGGCCTAATACGGAGTAGAATTACCGGTTAAGGGAAATTTTGCTACAAGGCTCACCAGAACGTTATGCAAGTTTAGACTCTCCCTTGGCAAGAAGAGCCATCAATTGTGATGCGAGGAAAACTGGAAAAGGATGTACTAGTCAGATGAACGCTACAAGGTGGGGAAAACAAAAAAAATACCCCCAACGTTTTTTTACGTCTTTGTCCTTTGAACACGTTTTTAACCATTCATCTTATTAAAAACTATGTAAATTTTATTTATTTTGTTGTGATAGGTCTTATCTTTACAAGTATTTTAAACACGAGTTATATTTTTTCATGTTTGTACTAAATTTTTTAATAAGATGAACGGTAAAAGATGTGTCTAAAAGTTAAAAACGTAAAAAAGAAAACATAGCGAGTATTAATTTAGGAGGCATTGCAGCAAATTATTTTACTTGGTAATTTGGTTGGAGGACGTGAGACGTGATGTGGAAATGATATTTGAGGGGATGAAAGGAAGAGACGTTAAGGTTGAGAATTTAGGGCTGGAAGTGTAAAACCCGAACTTTTTCTAATGAATAAAAAATGGAAAAGTAAATGGTTGATTGACATTTCGGTGACATCACATTCTCTTCTCACGCACATACCTACCAACCAAAGAATGACAACTGCTTTAAAACCATAGTTATAATTTCAATATTCATCGTATATATGACAAAGAGAGTGGGAACAATTAATCCATGCCCAAATGCACAAGAAAAAGAGTGCCGTGTCACACCTCATTATCTACAGTTTGATTTTCAGGGAGTTAGCGAGCATCGATGCACCTAAGAAACCACTCAAGCTGAGCATCGATGCACCTAAGAAACCACTCAAGCTATACAATCTATTCGAGAACCCACTACATATCTCTGAAGAATATACTGCAACATTCATACTCCACGAAGTCTTGGCAATTGGCAGTGTGGCGGTAAATGGCAATTTGTCGACGGTTGGGATATTGACCCAAGTCAACTAAGGTTCTTAATAAAAGGAGATAGGAGACACGCCGAACAGAACCAACAACAACGAACAGGAAGACAGTGGTTTTTATCCTGGTTCAGGCCTCTCAGGAGAGATAACAGCCCTACGTCCAGCCTTTCTTATATACTAAAGAGGATTACAAGAGTGGCTCGACGAGACGAACAAGTCTCGGCGAGATTATGGGTGCACAGGAAGCAATATGCGACAATGTAAAGACTCTTGGCTTTAAACTCGTACCCTTTACACGCCGTAGGGGCCCTGTTTATATAGTGCAGAGCAAACCGACCTACCGAGAGAATATCGGGCCGGACTAACTACGAGATCGTAACAACTCGACATGCCAAATATACCCTGAGGCAGATAAGGCATACTCCTAGTCTTAGGGATCACGACGTTTGCTTCAATCCGGGAAACCAACGTCCGGGTCTTTACGTAGCCGTGCAGAACTCTTGTTCGAGTCGGACTCAAACACAAAGTCTTGGGTACCACGCAATCGTACCGACCAGAAGACTGTCCGGCTCGAGGACGAGTTCGTCAACTTCGAGCAGTTCGCACTGTTCGGGTTGAGGTCTTCCGAGAGCGACTTCGTGGAGGCTTTCTTCAACATCAGCGGATTGGAGGTGGCGAACCTCAATCCGAATTCGATCCTCCAGATGGCCGTCTTCGCACACCTGTGCGAGGGCTACCTGGGAGTTGATCCGTCGGTGAAATGTTCTTCACTATTATATGCTGACGAGAGCGCTCCGCCGCTTCGGCGCTTGGGTGCTACTACCTCAAGCTCCGGGCCACCGCCGACGACGCGCCGTGCCATCGTGCACCACTGCTCGACTCGATGGGCGCGTGGTGGATGAGGAGGTTCTACACCAAGAGGAGCGACGACAGCAAGCTCTTCTTCACCAGGTAGGCGCCGGCGAAGGGAACACCCATGCCTCGGCCGAAGCTGTCCGACGAGGACTGGTACCTGACGCGAAAGATAGCCTCCCTCGTGGGCCTCGGGCTCACGGGCAGAGAGATCATCCGCGACATCACAGCGAACAGGATCTGTCCGCTGCGTAGGAGATCCTACCCCTTCTACAAGATAGAATGATGGGAAGACATCACAAGGGAGAGCACGGGTAAGTGCCTTTAAAACTCAACCTTTATTTGATGGTTTCATCCGAACAGGTACTAAAGATTTTTTCTTCTGTTCGGGCAGTGCAACCAACCGACGCATGGGTCATTGAGCGGGTCGACTCCATGCTGAAGGCCGCTAAGAATGACAGCGAGGTAACCGGCGAGGTGGCCTACACATGTCCGCGCAAGGTGCTTGTCCGCACAGCCGAGGTAAAACATTTTCATCCGCCCGGTTTTGTAAGACTGGCACGGCTAAAGATACTAACATTCGCTTTTCAAATGAACAGGAGGATCAACTGATCCTTAGAGGGATCGTGGAGGAACTCTCCGGATCCGAAAAAGAGAAAGCGAGAAAGGGCAAGGCCAAGGTGGCCAGGGCAAGGCCAAGGTGGCCACGAAGCCCAAGGTGGCGGCTGAGCCGACGTGGAGCTCGCCGCGTCATGGCGGCCGCCAGCCCTCGAAGAAGCCCCCTGCGGCAACGAAGCACACCGAGCAAGCCAAGCGCACGCACGGCCAGCCAAGTGGGCGACGACCAAGCCCCTCCCTCCTCGCCGAGCAAAGCGACGAAGAGGTTAGAATCACGACCCTCTGGCTTAAACGTTATACGCAGGCTCATCCGGGTCGCATGGAACGGCTGCAACAGGTCGCCGTGCAGAGGAGGCTTGAAGAAGAAGTCGCGCGCAAGGAAAACCTTCTTGCGTTGCGCGAGAAGAGGGCTCAGCTCAGCAGGGAGTTGAGCTTGTCGCCGCCGGCATCCGGAGGCCAAGGCGAACAAGAAGCTAAGAAGCCCCCGAGGAAAAGACGAAAAGTTTTGGCGACGAGGAAGAAGATCAAGCCCTCCGCGGCGGGTATGCAGTGCTAAACCTTTCGACTCCACACCTTACCGAGCAGCGCAGGATTTAACTTATTCATTTTTCATCAGCTGTCTAAGAAGAAGTCGCCGCGGACTACGTGCATGCGACGGTTGAGCGATCCTTGTTGCCCGAGCACCTACATAGTGCCTCGCGAGTGACGAGGCTGCTCGCCCTGAAGGACAAGCTGGCAGCGTGGGCCTTGGTCCCAGGCTACTCCAGCGACCGAATCGATGCCTTGAAGGGCACGATCAACTGGCTGGAGGCCCAAGAGGCGGATCACGGCGCCACAAATAGCAGAGCCGAGGTTTCGGCTCTGCCCACTGCCCAAGGCGGGGCCGAGCAGGCGGCCTCGATGGACACTTCATCGCAGGGGAAGACCATCCCTGTGGCGACGGCAACCTTCGGCGAGCAGGGAGAAATCCCTGCCACCGGGGAGCAAGAAGAGGATTGCGGACAGGGGGCTCAAGTCACCCCATCCGTTACCCCACCAGCGTCTTCAAGCAAAGAGACGCCGATTCTGCTCGAAGGCGAACGTGCAGGGGAGCAAGAGGAGAGGCAGGAGCGCGAGGACGATAGCTCGCCTGCCGCAACTGCCCCAAGACGGGCACGCGCCCGCACGGGAAGGACGAAGCGGAAAGGTCACCGCGCAGGCCTTATCCCGCACGAGCGAGGTTTCGTGACCCATGGTCTTGAAGATCGCCTGCACCGGAGTCTGGAGCGGCGGCTTGGAAAGGTAATCCTCAAAACCGAAACTTTGTCTGCTTGGGCTATAGCTGCCCAAGGCTTGACTTGTTCTTTTCTCTTCGCCGTGGAGGCACCATGGAGGACCTCGTGGAGGCGTCACCGTCGAGCCTTGCCAAGATAAGCGCAAGCTTCCAGGAGCATCTCCTGACGAGGGACTCATGGAGACCTCTGCACCACCAAGAGCCGAGCAAAGCTAAAGACGAAGGTGAAGAAGCTCAAAGCCCAACTAGCCGAGGAGAGACATCCCAAAGAAATGCCTGAGGAGAGGTGAGGACTTCGCGAACAGAGCTCTGAGGGCGTGTCGCGGAAGAATGGGCCAAGGAGCTGGCCGAGCAGCTCAAGGTGGCCGAGAAACGCCTCAGTCCGAGGGTAAGTCTGACCGAGGACTTGCGCGCTCTGACCGAGGAGGTCGAAACCTCCGGCAGAGGCCAAGCGCAAGCCAAGCCAGCCGAAAGGTGCCAAGACCGAAGAGGTCGAAGCCATTCAGGCAGAGGCCATGGAACAGGCCAAGCGAAGCAAGGAGGAAATCGAACGTCTCCGAGCTGAAGCCCGAGAAGGAATCAAGACTCAAGGTGAAGTCGTGCGCCTCAAGTTAGAAATTGAGGAGCTAAAGGAGCGGCTTGCTCCTAAGTAGCACTACGTCTGTAACCCGAAAGGGTTTTGTACCTGAAACTTTTGTTAATGTGCAATAAAGACTTACCTTTTACACGATAAGACTTACATTTTTCCCTGCAAAAAAGAGCGGCAAAAAGACAAGAACGGACAGGAAACTAAGTGCAAAGGCACAACAGCGCTAGAAAGTTTTAAAAAAAACCGGTAGAACGCTTTAACCTAAGTCTCAGCCCCCGTTGTGCAGCTGCTCGAAAACCTGAGTTTGCGAACTCGGACAGGTGCACAAGAGAAAGAGCGACACCCTAGCCCCCGGTACCCTTTAGGGAATGGGCCGAGCAGATCCAGACCCCATGTGGAGAAAGGCCATGATGGGGGGATCGTTTGGAGCTCTTGGGCGGGCTTATGTGCCTTCCGGGCGTGAAATTGGTAAGCTATGCACTTAGTCACTATATTCCGGACATCTTGTAACGATGTAGGCCAATAATAGCCCATGCGAAATGCTTTGCCAATCAGAGTTCTGAAAGAGGCGTGGTTGCCACAGACACCCTCGTGTATGTCTCTAAGAAGAAACACACCCTCCTGCTGAAAGATGCACTTGGAGAGAACTCCTAGAGCACCTTGACGGTAAAGGATGCCTTCCATAAGCTTGTATGGACTAGCACGCCTTATAAGCCGGAACGCCGGCTTCGCTCTTGAGTGGTCCCATCTCAAGGGTACGGACAAATGGCGTTGTCCATCCATGACACTTTCGATGACGAAGACAGCACCACCTGTCTCTGTTGCCTCGTCCGAAGACGTGATAGAGGGCTTGTGAAGGTACTCGACGAGCACCCCTGCCGGAGCAGGTTCGCGTGAGGATCCATACTTGGACAATTGGTCGGTCAGAAAGTTATCCTTTCTGAGCACGAAGAGCACCTCGAAAAATCAAAAGTGCCGCTCCAATTTCCTCACTTCGACCAGGTATCGCGCCATTGAGTCATCGCAGCACTGATACTCCTTGTTAACCTGGTTGATGACCAGCTGTGAATCTCCTTTCACAGTCAGCCGTTGGACGCCGAGCGACTTGCACGCTCTTAGTCCCGCGAGAGGACTCAGACTCATGGCGTTGTTAGTCGCCGCAAAGTGTAGTTGTATAGAATACTAGAGTTGCTCTCTTTGAGGGGAGATGAGAACAAAACCAGCCCCCAAGTTTCCAGTGCGCGAACCATCAAAAAACATGGTGGGTGGGTTCATCAGGTTGCTCGGGAGCTTCCTGGGATTTGGGCGGGCAGGTCCATTCAGCGATAAAGTCAGCCAAGACCTGGGACTTAACAGCAGTTTAGGCAGCAAACAGAATGTCAAATTCTGCCAGTTCCATTGCCCATTTAGCTATACGTCCGCCAGCTTCCTTGTTCCTTATGATTTCTCTAAGAGGAAACTTGGTTGGGACTAGTATTTGATGCGCCTGGAAGTAATGCCGAAGCTTCCTGGAGGACATGAGCGAGGCGAGAGCGACTTCGGACCTCGTGGTAACGCCTTTGATCCGTGAAGTACCTCGCCACGTAATAGTTTGGCCGGATGCCTTCCTTTCCATCGTCAAGACCGCGATCACCGCTATGCATGCGTACCAAGGTACAAAGAAAAGTCGCCGCCGTGGCGTGGGTAGTCAAGACAATTGGGTTGGGCAGTATTGCTTTAGATCTTGGAAAGATCAATCGACCTCCTCTCGCCACTCGAAACCATTGTGCTTGCGCAGACCTTAAAGAAGGGCGACTGCGTCACCTACGACGGAAATAAACCCGCCAAGGCGTTATCCGTCCGGTGAGGCTCTGAACTTCCTTGACGGTAGTTGGGGCCTGCATGTTTTCAATGGCCTTGATTTTTTCGGGGTTAGCAGAAATTCCTTGCGAACCAATTACATAACCGAGCAACATCCCAGATCGAACACCAAAGGTACACTTCTCTAGATTTAATTTTATTCTGTGCCTGGCGAGGTTACGAAACGTCTCCGCCAGATCTTTTACATGATCTGGAGCATACTTGCTCTTTACAACTATGTCATCGACATAGACCTCCGTGTTTCTTCCTCATTGCTCGGGAACGTCTTCTCCATTAAGCTACCGAACGTGGCACCAAAGATTGCGTGAGACCGAAAGACATGGTCGATAGCGTAAAGTGCGAAGGGGGTGATGAAGGCGATCTTCTCTTCATCCTCGGGGGAGATGCTTATTTGGTGATAACCGGAGTAAGCATCCAAAAAACTTAAGAGCTGGGCATCCGCAGTCGTGTCGACCAACTGGTCTATGCGAGGCAGCGGGAAGTTGTCCTTAGGACAAGCAGCGTTCAGATCTGTGTGATCGACACACATCCTCCACTTGCCCCCTTTCTTCTTTACAATGATAGGGTTGGCCAGCCACTCGGTGTGATCAACCTCGCGGATGAAACCAGCAGCAAGCAGCTTGCCAAGCTGATTCTTGATGATCCCCTGTTTGAAGTCCGAAAAGCGTCGAAACTTCTGGCGAACAGGCTTGTTGTCCGGCCGGACTGCCAGTTTATGCTCTATAACCTCCCTTGGGACCCCGGGCATGTCAGACGACTCCCAGGCAAACACGTCTGCATTAACTCGGAGGAAGGCAATGAGCTCGTTTTCCTATTTGGGGTCCAGATTGGCCCCCAAATGAACTGCCTTGGAAGAGTCGTCCAAAAACAGCGGAACTTTCTTGGTCTCTCCCCCTGGTTGAAGGAAGACCCTAGGGCGTGCAGACTTAGTCTGCGGAACTTTGGGACCACACGGCGAAAGCTGGTCGACCAGGGCAAGGGACTGCTCGTCGCAATCCAGAGCAGCTTTGTAGTTGCCCTTGACCGTGATCACACCGTTGGGACCCGGTATCTTCACGCAATAATAAACGTGGTGGGACACGGCCATGAACTTGCCAAGAGATGGCCGGCCCAAGATCGCGTTGTAGGCGGATGGGAAGTCGACCACGTCAAACGTAATCAACTCTGTCCGAAAGTTGTTTGATCGCCGAAGGTGACAGTGTAACAATCGCCTAACTAATTTGAACAATTTCTCCGGGACGATGCCATAGAAAGGCATCGCGACCTCTTTAAGCTTGGAACGAGGAATCTGCATCTCGTACAAGACCTTAGCAGAAAGCAAGTCCAAAGCGCTCCCGCCGTCGATCAAGACACGGCCAACTCTGGCGTTGCTAATGGTCGGGGCGACCACCAGTGGGAGCCGCTGAGGTTTGGTCATCCCAGTGGGGCAATCTTCCTGAGAGGAGATGGGAATCTCAGCCCACTTCATCGATTCGGGCTAAGGCTTGCCCTTTTCAACGTTGTGGACCTCCCGAGCAGCTTCCTTGAGGCTGCGCCGAGAGGGATAAGCTAAAGAGCCGCCGAAGATGACGGCGATATGGTTCACGGGCTCTTAATATTCATCGTCGTCGTCCCGATCACCATCGTCGGTTTGGCGCTTAGCCTTGCCGGCATCACCTTTTTCGGACAGGGTGGGCATTGGGCCCTTGCCGTTGTAGAAATCCTCGAGCTTTGTAGCCCAGGTCCTGCATTGGCGTGTATCATGCCCGTTGGTCTGGTAGAACTTGCAGTATCGATCACTTGGACATTTCTTGCCTTGGTTGCCTCTCTGGGCGGGCTTCTTGCCCTTATAGTTATTATTGGGCTTTTTCCTACCCATCCTTGGGAGGAGGTGTGCGATCTATACCAGCGACGGTGTTGTTCGCATCACCCTTCTTCTTCTTCTGGGATTTCTTGTCACCAGGATTGTTGCTGCTCTTCTTCTTTTCCTCCACACCAGTCAGCGCCACCGCCTTTGTCGAACGCCTTCTTAGGATCGAACGCGCTCGCCGCGATTGGCATAGCGATCACCGCTTTGAACAGATCGTTGGCGGCATGCAGTCTCATTGATCTCGAGATCCTGGGTGAGCCGCTCGTCGCGGACTCCGTTTTTAAAGGCGCGGACAATAGATTCGTCCGAGATGTTCGGGATCGTGTTACGAATCTTGATGAAACGCTTCATGAAATTGCGGAGGGTCTCCCCGTTCATCTGGATCATTTGGTGCAGATCATCCTCCTTGCCTAGACACACGTAATGACTCCGAAAGTTGGCAATCGAAGGCCACAAAGCCGGTTCCAAGAGTGATGGAACCCACTTGCCGATTGAATACCACGTCCGAGCAAAGACCCTCAAGGACAGTCGGGAGGTAATTAGCCATGACGAGCTCGTCACCCCCGGCCGCCATGATGGTCGTAGCGTAGATGGAAAGGAACTCCTCTGAGTTCTGAGTCCCATTGTACCTCTTCATGTGTTCGGGCTTGAACTTTGAGGGCCACCGAATAGAGCGGAGCACGTCAGAAAAGGCCCTGCAGCCCAAGACGTAAGACCGGCCACCTTCCCCAGCAGAACCTAGCCTTGAAAAGACGTTGGTCCTGTTGGTCGGGGGAACTCTAGCTGAGCGGGAGGTTTCTGCCTGGAGGAACTCTCTCCGTGATAAGCCCCCACGCTCCTTCCTCGTGGTTGCGAAAACGCGCTCCTCGCGAGGGGATCGTCCGTGATCATCGCGTGCACGCTTGCCCCGTGGTCGCTGGCGACTACGGGACTTGGCGAAGGCGGCGACCACGGGCGGCTTTGCTCGTGGGCGGTGATCCTTCGATGGTGACGGCGGTCACGCGATCGATCGGATCGCTCATTGTCTGAATCCATCCGGACAGCTCACCGCTACCGCCGGACGAGGCTTCACCTATAGATTTAAGGCCCTCGCCGCCGAGGTGAGTAGCTAAAGACGCCCACAAGGACGAGATTGTCCGATGAGCGGATCGACACGGCCGCCAGGCTCGGAGCCGTTCCCGCTCGCTTAATTGGTCTGGGATCCTCGAGGCATCCGCGTCTTGCCCGATTGAGTCTCGAGCACGCTGGGATTCCGCCCGGCAGTGAACTTCGCCGGGTCTTGACGAGGGTCTTGAGGCGGATCGCGTCGCCGACGCTTATTGCCGATCGCGGATCTGCGCCGTGGTTTGGTTGATGGACTCGTCAAAGTGCGGCGAACAATATCTTGCTCGCAGCGATTGTGCGGCTCCATCTTGGTGCCGAAAGCGAATTGACCCGCCGATCTCTTCGCGCGCGTGACCCGACCGGCAGATCCCCGAGGTTCCTCGTGACCGCCATGTTGACGCCGCGTGGCCGTGCGTTGGTGCGCTAGACGGCGTCATCACCGTGGTCGCCACAGAGGAATCAACCGACATAGTCTTGGAGTCCGATAGATCTAAACCAACAGATAGATCGTCGGTTACGTCAGATTCATCGTCGATGACGGAGCTCGATCCGAGACCATCTCCGGAGCGTATCCAGAGACCTCCGTCTCAGATATAGACATCGATCTAGGTCGATAAGATCGATTCGAGCTGGCAGGGGAAGAGACATCCTGCCCTTCTGAGTCGTAGTCCTCAGGGAGAATCTCCGTGTCGCTGATGAAGTTCGACATGCTTGATCTGCGTGTCCCCACGGACGGCGCCAACTGTCGACGGTTGGGATATTGACCAAAGTCCACTAAGGTTCTTAATAAAGGAAGATAGGAGACACGCCGAACAGAACCAACAACAACGAACAGGGAGACAGGGGTTTTATCCCGATTCGCACCTCTCAGAGAGATAATGTACCTACGCCCAAATTTTCTTATGTACCAAAGAGGATTACAAGAGGTGGCTCGACGAGACGAACAAGTCTCGGCGAGATTATGGATGCACAGGAAGCAATATGCGACAATGCAAAGACTCTTGGCCTTAAACTCGTACCCTCTACACACCGTAGGGGCCCTGTTTATATAGTGCAGAGCAAACCGACCTACCGAGGGAATATCGGGCCGGGCTAACTACGAGATCGTAACGAACTCGACATGCCAAATATACCTCGAGGCAGATAAGGCATACTCCTAGTCTTGGGGATCACGACGTCTGCTTCAATCCGGGAAACCAACGTCCGGGTCTTCACGTAGCCGTGCAGAACTCTTGTTCGAGTCGGACTCAAACACAAAGTCTTGGGCACCACGCAATCGTACCGACCAGAAGGCTGTCCGGCTCGATACACATGGGCCTTATAGAACCTTTCAGGGAGCTGGGCCCTGACAGATTGTTCGATTAGGCCGTCAGGGAGTGGACCATGGCAATGGGCCGTGATTTTGTCCCCAACACAATTGTTCGGTATATATCACACGAAAAAGATGATATTTTAATGTTGTTACACAAGCTCTATTTTAATTCCATGTTTTCAATTACATAAATGTAATATGGTGATACAGTTATTACAGAAAGAAACAAAATAAATACATCCAGCCAGGCAGCAACTTCTATAAGGACTCTACATCAAGGAATTAAGACAAATCTATACAGAAGTTTTTGAGGACTAAAGGCTAAAGCATGCAAAACTCACAATAACATAAGCACTTAGAAGCTACATAGACTGGTAAGCAGTCTATATATGTGCATTCTGCAACTCCCGATAAATTAAATCGATGAAATCATCGCTCTGTGAGCACAGATGAACAGAGATAAGAGTTAGAAGACATATCATATACAGAAAAAATAATTATATTTTTGTATTTTCAATGTAAGACGTACCTGAACAAGTCTCTGGAGAGCGTCCTTAACTCTATCCCTTGAAATAATAGGCCTATCATTGTATGCAGGGGTAAGAGATGCAGGCGGAGTTGGTGGTGGAAAGGGCTGAAGAAGTGGGGTGCCATATGGAGTACGCTGGGCAGATGTGGAAGTCGGATGAAGAAGCGGTGCTGTAGGCATCAAGGATAGCACCGGTGGTACCAGTGATGTAGAAGACGACGGTGGAGGTGCGAAAAATGCAGGAGTTACAAGATTTGTTGAGCGGCCACCATGGAAATTAGTATCATTGTCATGTAGGGGGAGTGCTGGAGCTGATGAAGACCCTAAAGGAGGGGTCATTTGATGTGTTGGAGCAGCAGATGGAATCACCAATGGTACATGGGAGGATGCAACAGACTCAGTGGGCAGGTGCGCTCTTCTAGCCAATGGCACACTTGATACACAGCCTATGCTAGGGGTGTCCTGAAAATTTGTTAAAAAACAGAAATGCAGCAGCGTTAGGCATTATGAATAATGCAGTGATAGTACCAACATGAATGTACAACAGTACAAGTGAGACTAACAAAATGCAGTATATTGGTAGATGTATCAATCAAGCTGCTACAATGCACATTAAAATAAAAATCTACATGCACTAGGCATCACAAAGATTCACTTATTGATGAACGATGTGAAAAAAAAAGGAAGGAATACTGTTTTAGACTGAAGCAAGATAAAGTAAAAATAGAACATACACTGAAATAGCTGACTAACTCATCAGGGGTATCAGCAACTAGAGTGTTGGACGATGGCACTGGTTCAAGGGGACCATCTATAGAAGCGGACGTAGGGGCAGCCTCCAGTTCCTCATACTCACTGTAGCATAAATAAAATCTAATATATAAATAACTATGGAGCTTTGGATGCAATGGATATTAATGGCGACTAAATCTAAGACATGAAAACGATTGTAGTGTGCACAGAAATCCATAGAAAACCTTTTTATTGAAGGCACTTTTGGTTTTGGAGGAACTTTGGAATAAGCATTTAGTATCCTGCAAGAAATGATTGAATGAAACAATTCAGCAAAACTGCCCATCAATTTTCCTAAAAAAATTTTACAGAAAGAGACTTTCCGTAGGCCATCAAAGAACAAAGTTCATGTCAAAATCAACGTACTTTCCACTAAATCAAACTACAAATGTTCAGATACCAGGTGCATTCCATGTGAATATCACTAACAGAAAGCTAGCAAAATTTGCCTGGATAAGATGAACTATAAAAATTGTAGCGATGACACCAACTCAGGCGATCATAGTAATACTTTCCCAAAAAACTTGTGGTCAGTCAAAAGATTAAAACCACCATATCCCATAGAATACCAGAAGAGCATAATGCTGCACATTCACAAAGGATCACAAAAATGAGGAATGGTGATTTAACTAGTTAGGACTCACAAAGTTGCTTTTTTTTTCATTTCTCTTTTTCTGCAAAACAAGTGATTCCAGCTACTGGAGAAGAAACTATTTAAATATACAATTTTGTGAATGCACTAACATAAAAGATCAATTAAATGGCTTTTACGCTAAGGACTAACTAGGGTACTAGGCAAATAAGTTCATGGCCTAATGAAAATATTAAACAAAGAATTTAGCAGTTTTTGGTTATAGTGCCTTTCAGCCCAAAGTTGTCTTGCGGATAGCGGATCCACCTCGCCCTAATGACAAAATCAGTCACCTACTCCAACTATGTTACAGTACATATAGTATTCATCATCGCCTTAGTCATAGTAAACAAAATGTCCTCAGCAGCATGGGGGGAAGATAAGAAAAATGTCCAACCTTTCAAAAAGGCTCGCAACAGCTTCACAGTCATGTTGGTTATAAAACCAAATACCATTTACTTCTTGTGCAGCATTCCGGTACAATAAATATGGAGGCTGAAGCTCATATTCAAAATCACTCAATAGGTCTTCAACAAGATTATCTGTTAAGAAAAAAAAATTATTTCATGAGAAATTTTAAAATTTAGCACACCAATCAATTTGCTTTATGCAAAGAAGCAGTTTAATATCTACAAGTGACGTACAAAGTAGCACCTACGCTAATGTGGGCAACGAAAAAAATGCAAAATCACAAAATATTTTGCTACAAAGGTGTGGACTGTGGACACACTTTGTTCACATCGACACAAGTTTCTCTTGGGTGTGTTTCTGAGCTTGAGCGCACTTGAAAGGTCACATCATTCTCTACACTAAATCCAATTTGTGTCAATACTTGTCATGACTCAAGAGCTACCACTCCATGCCCTGCCAAGACTTGTATGAAGGCCTATATATCCCAAGATCCTAAGAATTCTAGGATTGCCTCTGTTCCCTGTTATGGCACTGCAAAGGTTCTATGCTTGGCTAGACAGTAACTCAAAAGTCAAAACACCAGCCACTGAACAAATACAAAGCCATGGATGAATCATGACAAAATTCTGCGATAGATTACAGCTGCTCAAATCACAATAAACAGGTAATGGGAAGCATGCCAGAGTTAATAGGAAACTGGTTGCTGTTAAATTGTTCTCCTTTCATGAGCTATTCACAAATCTGAAGATTGATTATATGAGCAACTAGGAGGTCTGTATCACATCAAATGAATGAAAACCCTAAGTTGGAAGTTTGAAGGTCTGAATGTACCATAACCTTGTTTTTTTTATGTGTATCTTCTTAATTACTTAATTTTATCAACTTCAGCATAAGTTAACCTTAAGGCTTAACATTTAGAACTCCCTGCATTTAACAAGAGTCCAAGACCCAAACAGAATTTTCCATTGTGATCCGTAGTTGATATTTCCATGCCCATATCCAATTTGCTGCAGCAGAACGTAAAGGTCTCATTGGCATTGTACAACAGATCAGTTTTATCAGTACAATATCACAACCAACAGATGAGCACAGCAGGTTAGAAGACAGAAGCACGTACCGTTGCTGCGCCTGTTCATGACGATGAACTGGAACCTCGGCTGCGTGTTCCTACATGCGATCCAACACATTCCAGATACAGTTACATCTCTAGGCAAGAAGCTCGAGGCAAACCCTAAACCCCATCCCCCCACCACCACAAAAAAAAAGGGGGGCTCCCCGCCTCACCTCTTCACGACGAACAGCGACCCCTCCACGTCCTTCCGGCTCTGGGCAGAAGCAAGAAAAGAAAAGAAAAATGGCGTCAGATCGAGTCGAGTCACACAGGCGATTGAAGCGGAGTGGCGGGGCAGGTGAGACGCGCTCACCCACTGGTTGAGGTCGATGTCGAAGTCGTAAAGCGTGACGTGGGCGGCGGTGATGAGGATGTCCTCGACGGCGGGGTCGAGGCGCTGGAGGACGGTGAGGTTGAGCAGGCGCGTGCCCTCGGCGTCCATCGCCAGGTTCGGCGTCACCTTCACCCCGTTCTGCGGCGGCGGCGGCGCCGGCGGCATCACTTGGCCTCCGCGTGCTGCGGCCTGGGGGTGGCGGGGCCGATCTGAGGCGGAGGGAACGGCGGCTGGCTATCGGGTAAGGGAGGCGGCGGCGGCTGGAAGCCTGGAACCATTCAGCTGCCCACTGCCCGCTCCCCACTGCCCACTGGCCACTGCACAGTGCCGTACAACGCCAGCGCTACTGCGCTAGCACACTGCACCACAGGCATGAAGGGGGAGGATTTTTAAATTTTTATATATTTTTAACAAATAATATTTCTTATATTAAAATTAAATAAATAAACGTCCACCGGCGTCCCATCGAGCGAGATATATTTCACCAAACATTCTGGCGAAATGGGCATCAAGACTGTCAGAGGCTATATGGAGATAAAACCGCCATTTGGTTGGACGAGATTTAAATCCTGCCAGATGAAATAGCGGGATTTTGGTAGGATTTAAATTCATCCGAACCAAAATGATGGGATTTAAATCCCGCCAAACCAAATGACATGATTTAAATTTGGACGGTGAGACGGTGTAAAGTTACAAGTGTCAACACAACACAAAGCTAGTGTATCAGATGGTGCAGATGCGTGGCTACCATTCATATCTTGCAGAATTGTAGTCACAACTTCTTCTTTCGGTCCATGTTCAGGAAGGCTTTTGGTGCTCTTTCCCATGCAGGTTGACGCATTCTATGATCTTCTGAAATCTTTTGTCGTTCTTATCTAAACGTTAGTTTGAGACGTTATTTTGCTTTTGGGATCAATGATTCGTTGTGTTTACATGCTTTTGGCAGTTTATATAACGTTTATTGACTTTCTCTAGACACTTCGTTTGTTTGAACAAATGCCGTCATTTGGTTGGTGCTGCTCATGGAATGCATGATAGTTAATAAACACTAGTGAAATAATAGTCCAAGTAAAAGAACTCAGGCACTTCATTGTTAAATAGACATCATATCTAGGATCTTCACATTTTATAGATATTCTAGCTCTAAAGGATGAACTAAAATTGGTAAGCTCAAAACAAGCTTTAAAGCACAGGATCTTATAAAACTTTATGTTGTCGACAAGTATCGTTTTTGTTTCATTTGTACATAGATTTTCCCAGAACAAATTGTACATTAGAATCCTCACCACAAAAGAGTGCGCTTTTATCAAAATCCCTCGGTTGTCTTGATGCCTATTTCGCTTGACGGGTTGGCAAAAGTTGTAAATCTCACCAGTTGAATGGGTGTGATTTATATCTGCCTAATGGTACGGCAATAGGCGTCGATTTATTTAATTTTAATAAAAAACTATTCATTTTGAAAAAAATAAAAATTAATTTTTTTTTATTAAAAAAATCGACGAGGAGAGGGATGAGACACGGGTTTGGGCCATTTTTGGGACACCGTTTAAGGTGGGTACTGTTTAGATCCACTGGTTTGGGAAACGGAGAGTTGGACCTATGCCCGGTTGAGGCCCAGGTAATTCGACGGGTTGCACTCGTGTGTTCTTTTTTTCTTTTCTTTTTTTGGTGAGCGAAATCCCCGTATGTGATGTGTGATGCTGTCACAAAAACCTATGAGCCTGTTGACACAAAAATAATTGATAATGCGCCGATGTTCTGGAAGATCCCACGAGTCGGGCCAAATTGGGCCTGAGTGTGCCGATTTCGGGCAAGATATGGCAAGCTAAACTAGGCTGGTCAATCAAAAGAAGAGGGAGATTCCAGGTGGGCCGCAAAATATAGGACTTCATAGTGGATCGACAAAAGATGAAATAGGAAAAACTCGATGGTGTTTGTGATGACCATGAAAAGTGTTGGCTTGTGATGACATGAAAAGTGTTCGCGTTAGCGTACATATATAAACTAGCCGCGCAGGAGCGCCGGTGGCGCGCGCGAGGCCGGGAAAAGCGCGCCAACGCGCGGGCTCGTCACGAGCGCGCGGGAAGAGGCGGCAATGCGCGGGCGCGCCCAGCGCGCGGCGAGTGCGTACGCGCGTGCGGAACCCAGCGCAGCCAGGGGAAAAAAGGGGAGAAAAAGTAGGGCGGAGCTAACGCGTGCTAACGAACGGGCGGAGCTAACCAACCGGGCAAACCGCCCGCGTGCCTGATAAAACGAAACGGACGGGCGGATCTGGCTGGCTCACGCGATCGGACGGCCGTCGTGACGCAGGCCGGAGAGGCCAGCCACGTGGCGCCCCAGCGAAGCGCGTTCTCGGGTTTGTACATTTTATCGATACCTGATCTCAGGGTAAAGAAGAAACAGCATCAAACACAAATATATTTTATCGTCTGCTTTTATCTAGGTGTGGAAACGAGCGTCGGCTGAGCTTGGGTTGTTGGCTCGGCCAAGCACGGCCAAAAACAAGCCGAGCTCGGCTCGCCATTTTAACGAGCCCCAAAGGTGGCCTTGTCTCAAGCCCATTAACACCTCTGAGCTGAGCCGAGCTCGAGCCGAACCACGAGCCAAATGCGTTTCCACGTTCAAAAGATGCCAATGAGCGGCTCGGCTCGTTATTTTACCGAGCCCCAAAAGTGGGCTCGGCTCAAGCTCGGTAGCGCCTCCGAGCCACGAGCTATTTTTCCAACCCTATTTTATCACATTTGGTCTAGGTTGAGAGTAATTTCGCTGTATTTTTATTTTGGTTGGTTTGTTGCGCAACACCTTTTGATCAAATTACATGTACATTAGGGTAAATGTTATCTTGATTAAGTTCAACCCTTTTAGTTGGTTCTTCTTTCTATCGCAAGTTGTTTTAGGACCGGTCTATAGATTGTTTTATCCCATCGTTATATTAAGTTGATGATTGATCCGATGATCATGTTAATAGTCTATTTATCTTCTTTCTGCTGCTCGGTTGATTTTGTCAGCATAGTAGTAGATCATTTACCTTTCATTCTACTATTTGGTTTATCATATCAGCTTAATAGCAGATCATCTATCTTAGCTTTTCTACCTTGTTCATTTAAAGTTTAATTGGATAGATGTAGAATTTTGTTATTTTAGATCTGCCACTCTCTTTTTTGTATTGCACATATGTCACTGTGAAACCATGTTTATTGGATATTGCCACTCTACACACCATGTGCCGCTTTTGATGTACCTGGACATGTTGCCCTCATCTTCTTCCTCACTACCCTCGATCTTCTTCTTCCTCCTCCGACAAGGTCATCATCCTTGGCCCAATTTCTTGGCCCTGACCTCAAGTTCGCCGCACAATCGTTGTAGCTCGTGAGTTTGTCCCGCCACCGCTGTCACTCGTGCTCATCGTGAAATTACCCTAGCTGAGCTTATTGCTTCGTTGTCGCGGCCTAAGAACTCCTCACCACGACCCACAAGCTCCTCGTCGCCGGCGTTCAAGACCTTGTTGCTCGTCCTAGCCCGAGGTCGTTGTGTCGCTATCATTGCCCGCAAGCTTGCCACGCGGCCCACGATCTCGCCATTGACACCCGCTCGAAACTCTCTATTGGGAGGGGCATGGCCCAATGGTGAGAGAGATAAAGGGAGGGGGGAGAGAGAAAAGAATGAAGGTAGAAGATGGTGACTAATAGTCATATCTATAAAATATGGTATAATGTGCGTCAAAATAGGACACATGGCATGCAAAGCGACAAATATTGAACAAACACAGTTTCATAAATGACATATATGCAAATATGAAAAGAAGAGTGACAGATCTCACATAATGAAGGTCTACAATGGCATCTATCTAATTAATCCTTTGTTTTATCAGCTTGGTAGTATATTTAGTCTTTGAATGTATCAATTTAGATCCAATCCAAGTTGATGGCTTCGTTATATTTTCACTTTGGCTTCAATCTATCATAGATCTAATCGGCTCTAGAATGTTGATTATGTCTATTTTTATTTTTATTAATTACATGATCAAATGAATTTCATAAGTGGTTTCATAAATGTTTTCGAAAAGTACTATATCAATTAGGGATAACTTTTTGTCTGTCCTAATCCTGTCCGTGGCTTCACGCGTCACGATTAAAGTTTATTGTAGACGATATGAGCGCAAATCTTCCTACTCCATGCAAAAGCACTCTTAAATTATGACAAATCCTCGGTAGTAAGACCACGTTTGTTTCCGTTGACAAAATGGAAATGATTTTTCTATGATCCTGTTCTTTTGAGCTGATCTAAACGGCTGAACCGCTGAACGGCTGAAATGACTGTTTTCGGGGATAAAATCACGGCACATTGTCATGGCCCACTCCCTGACGGCTTAACCAAATAGTTTCCTAGGGCCTGGCTCCCTAGAGGGCTCTATCAGGCCCATGTGCATCCTGCCGAACAGCCTCCGACTCGAACAGAGTTCAGCACGACTACGTGAAGACCCGGACGTAGATTTTTTGGATTGGAGCAGACGTCGTGATCCTCAAGAAATAGAGATATACCTTATCTACCTCGGGATGTATTTGGTATGTGTTCGAGTTCGTTACGAGTCCGTTACGTCCTCGTGACCAGCCCGGCCCGTTTATCCCTCGGTAGGTCGGTTGTTCAACACTATATAAACCAGGCCCCTACGGCGTGTAGAGGGCATTAGAAGATTGATCAAGATTATCAGACTTGGGTAGATCAAATACTACTTCTTATACACCCATAACCTCGTTGAGACCTGTTGATCTCGCCTAGTTCTTTCTTATAATTCTCTTTTCATATAAAGAAGCACTGGACGTAGGGTTATTATCTCCTCGGAGAGGCCTGAACCAGTATAAAAATCTTGTGTCTGTTCGCTGCTCGTTGATTACTGTTTGCCCTGCTCGGCAATATCTTCTATCTCCCCTTTTCAAGAACCTTAGTTTACTTGGGACCGATATCCCAACCGTCGACAACTGTACTTCAAGAGCTTCTTGAGTTAGTCTCGAGATTTAGATCCATTTCGTTTGATTTGCTTTTTAAAGCGTTAGGACCTACCTTCAAAACAGCGAAAAAACGGACCCAAAACAACTCAAATCATATGTCTTTTCAAAACGTAGATAAGTTGTCAAGCCGTTAAGCCGTTGAGCTGATAAGCTGAAAAGAACTAGGCCAGCTTATCAGCTTAACGGTTTAACAGCTTAACAATTTATCTACATTTCGAAAAGACATATGTTTTCAATTTTTTGAGTCTTTTTTTCGTTGTTTGGAAGGTGTGTCTTAACGCTTTAAAAAGTAAGTCAAACGAAATGGATCCAAATCTCGAGACTACCTCGAGAAGCTTTCGAAATTCAGTCATTTCACCCATTCAGCTGTTCAGCCGTTCAGATCAGCTCAAAAGAACAGGACCTAAATTTAGCCGCAACAGCAAGGTCTGTGTACGCTATTAAACTCTCTGTAATTTACTTTGAATCTTTGAAGTTTTCCTTGAACGGTTGATGTTCTTTTAGGTTTTGTTGAACGTCGATGCATTATTAAATTGTACAAAACCGAGAACTTACGACGCTGGGGCGCCACGTGGCTGGCCTGCCCGACCGGCGCCACCGCAGCCGTCGGATCGCGCAAGCCGAGCAGATCCACCCGTACGTTTCGCTTTAACGTATAAAACATTTTTTCCGCACAGCTTCCAGGCGCGTGGCTGGCTCGGCCGGTTGGTTAGCGCGGGCGGTTCTCGCATGGGAGCCGCAGGTTCGAATCCCGTCGGCTTCTCCGCGCTGCGCATTTTTCCTTCGCCTCTGCGCGCGCGTTTCCACCCGGCACGCTGCCGTTTTTTTCGCTCACGTT